>VSMD01073985.1:0-12257 GCA_008750895.1 Mirza zaza | reverse complement strand
TGGAAGGCTGAGGCAGGAGGATTGCTTGAGCCCAGCAGTTTGAGGTTGCTGTGAGCTAGGCTGACGTCACGGCACTCACTCTAGCCTGGGCAACAAAGCGAGACTCTGTCTAAAAAAAAAAAAAACCACAGAGACAGATGGTGACAAATGTACTGTGACTACGGAGAATCGGGGTACAGGCAAACCTACGCTAGACTAGGCTGGGCAGGCTTGCTGGGGACGTGGTCAATTGGATGAGCCCTGGATGTAAATAAAGGCTGGGAGAGAGCAGAGAGAAGGCGGCACAGACGCATAGAAGGGGCTGCTCTCAGGGGGCAAGAGGACCTGAGAAGTCCTATAGGGCAAGAGCTGGTGGGGCAGGCAGGGGCCAGAGTGTTCTGGGCCGTGTGGACTCTGCCAAGGACGTAGGGCTTTGCTCCAGGGGAAGTCTCTGCAGGGTTTCCAGCAGGAGCAAGTCATGATACATTATCGTTTCTGGACAGTGTCACCTGATCAGGGATGGGGTGGAGAGAGGAAAGTGGGTATGGCTCTCAAAGGGCAACAGGGGCGGGGGGTGGGGGGGGATCCTTGATCTGGAACTGTCCCGTACTTGACTGCATCAATGCCAATATCCTGGTTGTGACGTTATGCTACAATTTTGTAAGATATTATTGGGAAGACATGGGTAACGCAGGATCTCTCTGTTATTTCTTACAGCTGTATGCAAATCTATAATGATGTCAAAAAAAAAAAAAAAGCTTAATTTAAAAAAATGTCTCTTGGCCAGGTGAGGTGGCTCATGCATGTAATCCCAGCACTTTGGGAAGCCAAGGTGGGAAGACTGCTTGAGGCCAGGAGTTCAAGACCAGCCTGAGCAAGAGCGAGACCTGTCCCCCCCGCAAAATAGAAAAATTATCCTGGCATGGTGGCACGTGCCTGTAGTCCCAGCTACTCAGGAGGCTGAAGCAGGAGAACAGCTTGAGCCTAGGAGCTGGGGGTTGCAGTGAGCTGTGATCACACCACTGCACTCTAATTGGGGCATCAGAGTGATACCCTGTCTCTCTCTCTCTCACACACACACACACACACACACACACACACACACACACACGTCTTCTGGTTTCAATGCTGGGAGTGGGTCAAAAAGGGGTAAGAGTGGGAGACGCAAGAACAGTTACGAGGCCATTCCAAGTAGTCGAGAGAGCTACTGGGCCTTGGGCTAGGGAGGTGGAACGAACAGTGATTTTTTTTTTTTTTTTTTTTGAGACAGAGTCTCACTTTGTTGCCTAGGCTAGAGTGAGTGCCGTGGCGTCAGCCTAGCTCACAGCAACCTCATACTCCTGGGCTCAAACGATTCTCCTGCCTCAGCCTCCCGAGTAGCTGAGACTACAGGCATGTGCCACCATGCCCAGCTAATTTTTTCTATATATTTTTAGTTGGTCAATTAATTTCTTTCTATTTATAGTAGAGACAGGGGTCTCGCTCTTGCTCAGGCTGGTCTCAAACTCCTGACCTTGAGCAATCCTCCCGCCTTGGCCTCCCAGAGTGCTAGGGTTACAGGCATGAGCCACTGCGCCCAACTGGCAAAAGGCTTTTTTAACTCACAGGACTCTGTGTTTGTCAGAAGATCCTCTGGAAGACTTTCCCTTCCTCGTTCATTGGCCAGAACTGAGCCTCCCCTCACTTCAAAGAAAACCAAGAAAGTGATTTTTCTTCTCTTTTTCAGCCTCTGTAGGAAGAGAAATGAGCAAGGGAGAGAGATTGGGAATAGCTGTTGGGGAAGCTGGCAGTTTCCGTCACACGAGCTCACACCTGCCACGTATGAAGCATGTAGATATCTGTGGCAGGGGTGAATGAATGCATGGAGGGATAAATACATGAATGGAGTGAATCACATTCAAACCTGACTCTGGTTCATAGCAGATAAACTAAAACCTGGTCATATACTTTCTTGTATTTAGACTCCAGGTATTTTGTGTATATAGCTTGACTTCCTTGCTACATTGTAAGGTTCTTGCAGGCAGGGACATTTTTATATTTTTCTAGAGGACATTGTGTGCTGGGCACACCATTATTGCTTGGTATTAATTAATTTAAATACAACAGAAAAGGGTCAAAAGAGCTACAGGAGGCCAGAAGCTAAATATAAGTAGGCAATGTACTTCTCTTTAAAATCATATAAGATTAAATAGAAAAAAGAAAACAGGCATATATACAATATCATCATCCTATGCTACTTGTTGGGGTAATATATTAATTTATAATTCCCATTATTAAAAGGGATGCAAACTCCAGGGAATCACAAAAGAATAAATTGGGATAATAGCCATTCATTTTTAGTTGCAATATGCTCCACAAACTGAGCTAGGTGTTTTAAGCACATACTTTGGTTTAACTCTCTGCACATAAACCTACACGGCAGGCATTATTTTTCCTCCAAGACCATTCAGGTTAGATGCTGGGGAGGGAAAAACTTCCGCAGGGAGCTCAGCGGTGGCCGATTCCTTAGGACCGTCACTTGAGGACTCAGTCACTTCTGCGTAGGAATGGGACATTTCTTCTGCGCATCTTCCCAGAGCCCTCAGAGACCTGCTATTCATCAATTCTAAATACAGAGCACACCCTTTAATTGCCTAAGGATTTCGCTGTGGCCCACGCTTGGGGAAAAAAAAACAAAAGCATGTCAAATGAAACTCACGTATGCCAGAGCCTTGAAACCCTTCCCGCAGAACCTCTGGGTGACAGGCCATAAATTACAGTACAGAGTGTTCTGGAGCCTGGGAGGGGCAGCAGAAGTGACTGGAAGCCAAGTGGTCAACCCACTCTCGTGGCAGAGGATAGAATCGCACCAACTGCAGCCGTTCGGTTTATGCAAATCCCAAATACAGGCACACATGGGAGCTTCGGTCTGCATGTCCTGAACAGTGCTTGCTTCCTTGTCAGAGGTTTTCTCCTGACCCTGGAAAAGGGACACGGTTTTTACGTGTGAAGAGAATCCCTTTTACTGGGTGTGCCAGGGAGATGTTTACTGATTACCCGCTTCTCTCTCTAGCCAGTTAATGCGGGTGAGCAAGTGCATGAAATCTTGAAATCACAGCATCCTATATCCCTTAAATCTCATTCCGTAAATGCGCCATCTGAGCTAGATACCCATTTAACCGTTTAGATAATTTCATATTTCAGAACAGCATTTAAGATGGCAGCTGCTTGTGCCCTGGTTCCCCCTGAAAGCTGCTGGAATCTGTTCTCTGGATAAGTGACTGCAGATCTTCTCTGCAGTGATTCATTGTGGATTTAATTGTCCCTCTTCCTTTAGCTTTTCCCTCCCCCAGGTATACTGACTTGTTCGTTGTTGCTTTATTCCCTGCACGTGAACACACACACACATGTACACACGCACACACAGTTGAAATTCCCAGTACACCAGGAATCTAGAACTTTGGTCTCTTTTTTGTAATAGGGAACCGTAACAAATCTCTCTCTCTCTCTCTCTTCTCTTGGCCCCCATCTCTCTCTCTGTCTCTCTCTCTCTCTCTAGCTTTTATTTTTAACATCTTTAGTGAGTATCCCCATGTTGCTAACATCTTTTGTGGTCTCTGTTTGAATGGCCACCATTCCTAGACAGAGACAAATTTGCTAGCAGGCAGCCCCCGGCTTACCTATCCCTGGATATGTTCAAAAGCCTATTGGTTGTTTTTAATAAAGTTTTAATATTATAGAAGTATATGTACATTGTAGAAAATTTGAAAATACGAACAAACCAAAAAAAAAAAATCTAAACAGTGGCCTTCCAGACCTTTTTCTTAAGTTGCTTAAGTTGGACAATAATCTCTACCTTTCTGTTTTACAAAAAGGTTAATTCCTCTAATACCACAACCATATTCGAATTTCCCTGCTTGACCTCAAAATGTTCTTTACAGGTAGTTTTTCCAAGATGGGGTCTGACCGCATATTGAATTAGGTTATGTCTTTTAAGCCTTTTATTATCTGGCATGGTTCCTTCTTATATGATATTGACTTGCTAAAGAGACCAGGCCAGTTGTCCTATAAAATGTTCCACCATCTATATTTGTCTCGTTGTCTTGTCATATGTAGTTTCACTCAAATTAGCTGAGTATGGCAATGTGCACCTATAGTCCTAGCTACTTGGGAGGTTGAGGCAGGAGGATCATGTGAGCCCAGGAGTTTGAGGCTGCAGTGAGCTATGATTGCACCACTGCACTCCAGCTTGGGCAACAGAGCAAGACCTTGTCTCAAAAAAGAAAAGAAAAAAAGGAGATAAGTCATTAATCTATCCCCTGATTTCCTATAAACTGGAAGTTGTATCTAAAATCCTGATGGGTTTAAGTTAGACCGTTTAGAGAGAATACATCTCCAGTGACGTTGTATGCTTACTATTACGTCACGTTAGCAAACCTTATGTGGTTGAACCACCATGAATGATGGATGTTAAGACTGACCATTCCATCAGCCTGGGTTGCATGTTCCCTAGGCTGCAATGAAAACTATCTCTGTCAGGCTCAGAGTTTCTCTTGGCACCATGAACATTTTGGGCCAAGTGACTCTTCGCGGTAGTGGTGGTGGTGGCGGCGGCTGTCCTGTGCAGTGTAGGGCCTTCAGCAGCAGCCCTGGCCTCTGCCCGTTAAATGCCAGCAGCACCTCCTTCCCAGCACCTCTTTCGCCAAGAATGTCTCCAGACACAGCTAAGTGCCCTCTAGTGTCAAAATCACTCCCACTTGAGAACCAGTAGTCTAGCTTACGGAAAAAAGAAAGGGAGTGTTTATGGGAAGTGGTTACTAGTTTATCTCACAGAACTGGTGGAAGCTTCTCTCTGGGGTGGAAACACTGGCACAGCCCTGAGGCCTCGGCTGCAGGAGTTGTCACTAACGTGGCTCTGCCCCAGCCATGCCCAGGGCCCCTCTTCCCCTTGCTTGGTCCTGCAGAGACACCATCTGATTGGCTCATCTGGCTCCGATGCCTGCTCTTTAGCCAATCAGCTGTGGCCGCACACTCACTCCTGTGGGCAGAACTTTCTCAGAGAAGGCAGAGTGGCGAGCTGGGTAGGCCCCCCGAGGAGTTTATTCTCTGGTACCTACAGGGGTGCCCACTCAGGACATGCCCCCCAGCCCATGGTCTCAGCCGCTGTCACCTAGGATTGTCCTCCCCGGTCCAGACACTGTTGCTGCCTGGCATTGTTGCCCGTGCCCACTTCTCTCCTCCCGAGGACATTCTCCCTGAGGCAGCACTGGAAGGAGGGCGGGACACCAGTTCCAGCCCAGAGCATATCACGTCACCTCCCTGGCCCCTGCCGTCACCACACCCTCAACATCAGGCCTGGCCCCATAGCGCAGTGTCCATATGACTTGGCGAGCACAGGTGTTGCTTCAGAACGCAGATAGATCCGCCTTCGGTCCTGCCATGGGCACCCTGACATTGTCACCCGTGTGTGCTCGCGTCTTTCTATATGATATCTTCGGGATGGGGAGTGCAGCCAGCGGCTGGGCCCAGAAGGGACACTTTGCTGCTGCTCCCATTTCCTTTAGTAGCCATCAGGATCAATCTTAGGCTGGGTATCCTTGTCCCAGAAAAACAAGCGTAGCTGGGAGAAGCTGGAAGTCAGGGCCCCTGGACAGGGGAGGGGACCTCCTGGCAAGGAGTATCAAATGGCAGCAGGCGAAAAGGAGCGAGTAGGCAGGTCTCTCGGGCTTTGAAGAAAAGAAAGAATGACAGCCCAAAGAAGCATTACAGGCCAGGGCAGTTAAGAGCTTTAGAGGCCTCAAACACTGAAAAAACTGTGGTGGTCATCCCACCTCCCCACCTAAATAAACAGATAAATATGTCTTTAAAATCAAGGGAAAGTCAGTCTTGCAGAGATCTGTCTTTTCTCGTGATGACTGCTGCACAGATGCTATCTTGGAAATGTAAAATCCTCTCACTTCCCCTCATTTTCTCAGCACCCTGGCTTTGCTGGGGGTACCCCTGATACCCAGGTCCCCTGCCTACTGGGGACCACGCACTGCCTGAGAGCAGGGCCCCCTGTCCCCAGCGTGGGCAAGAGAAGAGCTGCCGGGGCTCCTGGGAGGTCCTGGTGGCGCCCCCACCCCCAGAGGAAAGTCCCTCTGTGCCCGCAGCGCCTCCCGTGGCGCCTGCCACATAAACGGATTTTTAAATGAAGGGCTGAGTGGTTGTGCTGCCCTTCGAGTGTAAGGACCTGTCAGCTACTCTGTGAAGCCTGAGGTACAACAGGAGTTCAGTAAGCCTTTGAGCTATTTCATGGGACAGTAAGCTGTGAGTAGTAAGCTCTAGCACCGGCCCCCAAGTCCCAATCTCCAGGTTGTGCAAACATGTTGCATTTTATGGCAAAAGGGACTTTGCAGGGTGTGATTAAGTTAAGGGTCTTGAGATGGGGAGATTATCCTGGGCAATCCGGCGGCCCGATGCAATACAGGGTCCTTACAAGAGAAGAGTGGGAGTCAGAGACGGTGAAGTGTGGAAGGAAGTGATGTGATTGCTGGCCACGACCCAAGGGACTCCGGCAGCCTCTGGAAGGTAAAAGCCAAGGATCTGTCCCTAGAGGCTGCAGAGGGAAGGCGGCCCTGCCAACGCCTGCATCTCATGCCAGCGAGATCCATTTCAGACTTCTGACCTCAAGAACTGTATGAAAATAAATGTGTGTTGTTTTAAGCCACCAAGTTTGTGGTAATTTCTCACAGCAGCAGCAGGAAACCGATACCCTGTATATATCATTTTCCTCCCTCTAGAGAAAATATGTTCTGAATTCCAACTATTTAACCAAGATATAAGTTTTCAACGTGTTTGCATTTTGGAGTCCACCCACATTTACCTTCTCGGTCCGCATGCCTGTCTTCAGGGTTCTAGGGAAGTTCATCTTTAAAATGCCATCTTCAATTTTCCGTCTCAAAAAAAAATCATTGTTGGCCGGGCGCAGTGCCTCATGCCTGTAATCCTAGCACTCTGGGAGGCCGAGGCAGGTGGATTGCTCGAGGTCAGGAGTTCGAAACCAACCTGAGCAAGAGCAAGACCCTGTCTCTACTATAAATAGAAAGAAATTAATTGGCCAACTAATATATATAGAAAAAATTAGCCAGGCATGGTGGTGCATGCCTGTAGTCCCAGCTACTAGGGAGGCTAAGGCAGGAGGATTGCTTGAGCCCAGGAGTTTGAGGTTGCTGTGAGCTAGGCTGACGCCACAGCACTCACTCTAGCCTGGGCAACAAAGCAAGATTCTGTCTCCAAAAAAAAAAAATCATTGTAAATCTCAAAAAAAAAAATTATTTTAAAAACATGTATTCTACGATTTTTAAATCATTTAGACATGATAGTAGGTCTGTAACCAGTTTCCCTTTAACTGGTTATGGGGCTAAGCCAGAAATGCAGAAGTCGCTTTCTCAATCAGAGCAAAGTGGACGTAGGAGCAGGGGAGATCAGTGACAGCTTCTGGAACATTCTTGAGTTGCTTGCTGAGAGCGCATCACTCAGAAGGGATGAAAAGTGGGTGCTCTGGATTGCTTTCCTGCAGAGGAGCTGGTGTCAAGGCTGCTGCCCCCCCCCATAAACTCCTACCTATTTCCACCACCTTGAAAACAAGAGTCCTCGTCATCTGGGCTTTGTAAAAGCCAAAGAAAGGACATTGTCAGACCAGAACGAGGACTCAGGAAAAACTTCAGAAAATTGAGAGACCTGAAGGAAATGAGCAGAAGGCCAGAGATTCGAAAAGGAAACAGGCTAAACTTTAAAAAACACGGGATTTAGATAATAAAATTAAATGATCCTGCTTAAGGAAGGAAAGGAGGCGTCTAGAGAAAGCAGCCGACGGGGCTGACGGCTTGGCTGGGAGTTTGCCGATGAGCTGGGACTGGACGGGGGTGTTAGGAAGTGTAGCAAGACAGTCATAAAGGGTCCTGCCAAGAAAACGAATGGCCGGCGTGAGCCTAACCGTGCAGAAAATGGCAACGCAATGAGAAGGACCTTTTCCGTTCTCGGGCCAGACGATGCTTAGAAGCAAATCAGCTTGGGCAGCCTTTGGCCAAGTGACACCCACGTGTGTTCAGCTGTCCTCTGCCGTCTGCTCCCCCCAGCACGGACAGCAGCTCTGTCCTGGAAGCTGGGCGGGACAGCAAGCACAGGAAAGGAGAAAACGGAGCCAGAATAGTCAAGAGAGAGTAAAAGAACACCTGGCAGCTTAAAGCAGTTCAAGGCTAAGCCCATGAGACTATCTCCCAGGTGGCCTTCAGGGAGCCCTTCTAAGCCTTCACTCAAAAAACCCCAGCAGGATCCCTGAGATCCAGAAGTCTAAAAAGGGCTGTTGTTTCCCGAATTTTCCAAGAGCAGAAAATTTTCCAAGAGTAGAAACATTACATTGGGAGGCGCTCTGTCCATCCATGGCCAGACTTCAGGGTGGATTATCAAACACGTGGTTTGTGAACTTAGAGGAAAAACAGATGATGAGGATTCAGAGTCAGCGTAAGGGGGACTTCTAACCCCAAGTCCTGGTGGCCTCATTCCCTTTGGGTTATAACAGACAAAATGGTAGATCAGGCCTTCGTCATGGACGTGAACTCATAGAACATTAGGGCTGGAAGCAACTTCAGTATAATTCATTTCCCTCATTTTACAGATAAGGACGTGGAGCCCTAAACAGTTAAGGAGAATCCCTGGGCAGGACAGAGACTTGGGGCCCTCCCAGAACTGCAGCCCAAACTCGAGGCACAGTATTTCAACAAGACACCTACCAAGTGCCACAGTCATGAGCTGGGATGGTCTTAGGGTTACAGGTTTTATAACTGCTTGAATGGCCAGAATCAGTCTTAATTCCTTATCTGATCATCAACCTGAACAAAGGGCCAGGCGTAGCCATGTCCTCTCGGTACTTTAAGAAATGATTCACATATAGAAACTGAACAGCCAGTTCAAAGTGACACAGAAATGAGAGGGAGACCTAGAGCACTGAATGAGAGAATCTAGTTTTTTCAGATAAGTTGGAACAGATCCAGAACCTACAGTGTGAAAGTTAATGGGGGACAAATAAAAAAGGATTTAAAACTTTTCACAAATGCTGAATGAGAAAGGCCTAGCTCTGGCCGGGAGCAGTGGTCCACACCTGTAATTCTAGCACTCTGGGAGGCCAAGGTCAAAAGATGGCTTTGAGGCCAGGAGTTTGAGACCAGCCTAAGCAGGAGTGAAACCCCGTCTCTACAAAAAAAATACAAAAATTAGCCAGGCATGGTGGTGCATCCCTATAGTTCTCACTACTCCGGAGGCTGAGGCAGGAGGATCGCTTGAGCCCAGGAGTTTGAGGTTGCAGTGAGCTGTGATGACACCACTGCACTCTAGCCTGGGCAACAGAGCAAGATCCTATCTCAAAAAAAAGAAAAAGAAAGACCTAGCTCATGGCTACTCTTGTGAAAAAGGTGTAGAAATTTCATTATAAGCAAAACATGAACTGCTAAGAAGGATAACACGGCATACACTGTGTGATAGGCAGAATGAGCCCCGCAAAGATGTCCACGTCCTAATTCCTGGAGGCGATGAATATGTCACCTTATGTGGCAGAAGGGACTTTGCAGATGTGATGGAGTTAAGGATCTTGAGATGGAGAGATTATCCTGGGATTTCTGGGTGTGCTCTGGGTAATGACGAGGCTCCTTATAAGTGAAAGGGAGAGGCGGGCTGGAGGAGGTGAGGGAAGGCAATGTGACAACAGAAGCAGAAATAGGAATGACGCAAGGCCAGGGTCCAAGGACTGTGGGCAGCCACTGGAAGCTGGGCAAGGCAAGGAAGTGGGTTCTCCCTCCCCCAGAGCCTCCAGATTAAACACAGCCTCGGTGACCCATTTTAGACTTTGGACTTTCTCCTGTGACCAGAACTGCAAGAGGATAAATTTGTGTAGTTTTTTAAGCCACTAAATTTGTGGAAATTGTTACAGCAGCAACAGGAAACTAATACAGGCTGCGTTAATAGTCGTTAGCGTCTGGCCAAACAGAGGTGGTGCAAGGCACTCACTAGATCACGTCTCTAGTGTCAGGTTCGCTTCTGGGTTAGGTTGTAGGAAGGAAGCATGTTGACAGAGTCAAGCACACAAGGGGCGTTGAAAAACACCTCAGAGTCATAACAAATGGGAAAGAGCTGAAGAGATTGGGTATTTTCAGCTTGAAAAATATTAAGACAAAACAGTTGTCCTCAAATGTTTGAAGGGTTAATGTGTCAATGAGAGATTAAAATCACTGAAACCCCAGAGGGCAGAATTAGAACAATTAAGTAGGTATTACAGGGAAATTCAGGTCTTTCTAGTGGTAGTTACAACAATCAGAATTGCCAACAAAATAAATTCTGTGCCTTCTTAGGTAGTAAGCTTCCTGTCACTGGAAGCATGCAGTCAGAGGCTGAATGGTCACTGTTCAGTGTTGTTGGAAAGGATTCCTCCACAGAGTCAAGGTTAGTGAAGAAGACTGCGTTAAGCACCCTTACTCTAGGATTTGAGGATTTCATGGCCCTAGAAAGACAAGGTGTATTTTCACCAGAGTCCAGATCCGTCCTTGTGCTAAAATTTGTCACTAAATCTCACAGGAAAGGGCCCAGGCACGGTGGCTCTCGCCTGTAATCCTAGCACTCTGGGAGGCCGAGGCGGGCGGATCGCTCAAGGTCAGGAATTCGAAAGCAGCCTGAACAAGAGGGAGCCCCCGCCTCTCCTAAAAATAGAAATTAATTGGCCAACTACAAATATATAGAAAAAATGAGCCGGGCATGGTGGCACCTGCCTGTAGTCCCAGCAACTCGGGAGGCTGAGGCAGGAGGATTGCTTGAGCCCAGGAGTTTGAGGTTGCTGTGAGCTAGGCTGACACCACGGCACTCTAGGTTAGGCAATAGAGTGAGACTCTGTCTCAAAAAATAAATAAATAAAAAATAAAAAATCTCACAGGAAAATAAAAAGCAGGAGCAGAATTTCTCACCTTCATTGCCTGTGTAACTCTCAATGCTGTTTTTAAATGTCCTGGAGAGCTGTCATGTTGATAAGTAAAGTATTTAGGTCAGCATGTCACAGTTGGTGTAAAGACGGCAAAGCCCAGTGGGGGGACCCCGGGTAGCCCTGGAGGCACCTGCGGAGTCTCCCCACTCCCACCCCTGGGGCTGGGCTGCGGGCCCCTGCCCTGCCGGGACTTAGGGGGTGGCCACACCTCAGCCTCGCTCTCAACCCCTCATGGCAAAACCGGCTCGCCTGTGGGGCAGGAGGCTGGGCAGGTAGGAACTTGTGCAAGGAGGATCATCAGAGCAGTGGGTTCCTTCCCTGTGACAACTGAGACTCCTGTACTCATGGGGTTGCCGGGAGAAGGACTGAATAAAAAGGCAGCCCGTTCTAAGGTGAGCATCAGCGACAGCACCTTCCATGGGGCCCAAGTTTCCCAATGTGGAGTGTGGATTACCCAGCTAGTCACCAAGTACTCTCCTCTCTCCGTACTGTTTTCTCTGGAAGCCATGAATAATGCTGCTGCTGCTGCTGCTGCTGCTGCTTGATTCGCAAGAGAAAGAACAAAGTGCAAAATAAAAATAGTTCTCCCCTGTCACCCTGCTCCATCCCATCCGGACAGCGGGGGGTCTCTTGCAGGCACCGGGCACTCGCTGCCAGCGCCGGCCCATGGGAGGAAGGCAGAGAGGCCTGTGTGGGTTGATTAAAACGTGCTCAGTCAACGTGTCTGGACAAGTATCCGCTTATCTCACACCCAGAAGTGATTGTGGCCATAGCTACGTTTAGACATAATATTGACCTGCTTGTTAACATCGTCCCCTGTTGCTGCCTCTCCCTCACTCTCTCCTTTGTCTTCCCATTCAGTGGCTTCTGTGTGTTTTGATACCTGTTCGTTAGATTCCTGTTTTAATTCAATAGATTTTTTTTTTAAGGCTAGAGAAAAAGAACCATGCCTACGGACTAGGTGACTGTGCTGTCAGAAATGGACCTGTGGCCGGGCGCGGTGGCTCACGCCTGTAATCCTAGCTCTCTGGGAGGCCGAGGTGGGCGGATCGTTTGAGCTCAGGAGTTCGAGACCAGCCTGAGCAAGAGTGAGACCCCATCTCTACTATAAAAATAGAAAGAAATTAATTGGCCAACTAATAAATATAGAAAAAATTAGCCGGGCATGGTGGCACATGCCTGTAGTCCCAGCTACTCTGGAGGCTGAGGCAGGAGGATTGCTTGAGCCCAGGAGTTTGAGGTTGCTGTGAGCTAGGCTGACGCCACGGCACTCACTCTAGCCTGGGCAATA
>VSMD01073980.1:0-89815 GCA_008750895.1 Mirza zaza | reverse complement strand
CACGCCTGTAATCCTAGCACTCTGGGAGGCCGAGGCGGGCGGATTGCTCAAGGTCAGAAGTTCAAAACCAGCCTGAGCGAGACCCCATCTCTACTATAAAAATACAAAGAAATTAATTGGCCAACTAATATATATATATAAAAAAAAAAAATTTAGCCGGGCATGGTGGCGCATGCCTGTAGTCCCAGCTACTCGGGAGGCTGAGGCAGCAGGATTGCTCGAGCCCAGGAGTTTGAGGTTGCTGTGAGCTAGGCTGACGCCACGGCACTCACTCTAGCCTGGGCAACAAAGGGAGACTCTGGTCTCAAAAAAAAAAAAAAATGTTGATTGAAAATCCAGCCAGTGGATCTGCTTCCGGGCATTGCACGTGTCCTGCTCGTTCTTGTCCCTGTGCCCTGGCCACTTTGGATGAGCCCCGCATCTGCTTTCTGCCAATCTCCTGCTTCCAACTTGACGTGAAAACTTAACCTCCTCCACACCCTCCCTGCAGAAGCCCTCTCTGCAGCTGCCAGCGGCCCTGCTTCCCTCAGCTCTGTCCACTCACACTTCACTATTGTGTTTCATAAAATCCAAATTCTAGACCAGTGGGAAAGCTTCCTTGTCTGGGTCTTTATGATTTCCCATGGCTGTATGCGTTAGAACCTCCATGAGTGAAGGCCCGACGTTGTCTTCTGCCTTGCCGAGGGAATCACACCACCAAAAACAATTGCATCGGCAAACACGCTTTCCTGCACTCGCTGGCTCATCATGTATTTAGTCCATATGCATTTAATGAGCACCTACTAAATGCCAATCACCATTCTGAGCCCTGAAAGAACCGAGTAAAGTGTCATGGCCTCTGCCTTCCATGTAACAGTCCGTGCCAGAGAAAGGGTGATGAACGCTCTACGGCGGAGAGCTGTCCATGGTGGGCCTGGGGGTGGGGGGGGTGCATCTAACACAGAAGGCTGGGGGGGTGGTCCACGCTGACTGGGTTGAGTTATGAAAGATTGCTAAGGCTAAGACAGGTGGGCAGGGGGGATGGACACACAAAGTGCCATGTGGGAAGGCAGAGGGGTGTGAAAGTGTGTGGGAAATTATATATCATTTGGTTTGGAAGGTAGTGAGAGATGCCCTTATATTTTAATACATCTTTTATTTTAGTTGTATAAGAGATCAACTTAAGGGAACTCTATAACAAATCAATTTGGAAAATGGAGAATTATGAGATATGATTAATATTTCTCTGAAATCTTTCTCTTCTTTCTTTCCCTCCCTCTCTTTCCCTCCTTCCTCCCTTGCTCCCTTCCTTCCTTGTCTCTTTCCATGACTTGTGCTTTTTTTAAGACCTGCTTTAAGACCTCACAATGAGATTCATAGACACAGTGTCACATTCTGCAGGTGCTTAATAAATGTGCACTGAGTATACTAAACAATGGCTTGTGGTGTGTGCAGCTTGTGTGTCTTGTCACAGGTTCTCAGACTCCAGCACTTTTCTCCCCAGCAGTCCTGAGTTCTAGCAATGGTGCAGCCACTTGCAAAACAGGCTGGTGGCTCTGGAGAGTTTATTGCCTCTCCAGGCCTTCCTGGCCTCATCTGTAGAATAAAGAATAATAAAGGAAGAATAAAGAGATTGGATTGTTTCTCCAGGTCCTTCCAACTCTGAAATAGTGTACGATTCCAATGCTCTGATTTTATAAGGTCTGGCTCAGTGTGGAGCCCCAGGAACGGGACGATTGTCTTGGCCAGGGAGAGGAAGGAGAAGAGCTATGCAAACACACAGGAGCATGAAGGAGAAACAGCTCAGACTCAGCCCAGACCTGCCACCTCCTGCCAGGAGGTGGAGGGCACGAGCCTCAGGTGCAGGAGTGACCAGAGTCTGATCCCCAAATACCCATCCTCTGAGGGCAAAGGACCAAGCTGCGACTCAAGTCTGAAAACTAGGAGGGTGGAGGGGAGAGGAGAAAGGTGGGCTGAGAAAGGAAAAACCAGAGTAAAAGAAACAGAAAGGCTTCCTATTTTAAAGAGGGCAGGAGAGAGACGGGCAAAAGGAGCCGAGCAAGAAAGACTCTGAGACAGAGACAGAGACAGAGGAAGAGAAGAGAACACGCAGCCACTGGCGAAGCAGAGGGAGGAGATAAAATCCAATTGAGCCCTGACTGGTGCCCAGCACACCCCTTCTTAGGGAGGGCCATGACCAAGAGACTCACAACGTCTTCTAATGAACAACAGGAGAGGGAGGAAACAGTGGGGAGAACAAGGACTGATGTGTGACCCTAGCCTGGGACAGGGCAGAGGCTAAAGATCTAAAAATTCTAAAAGCCCTGTACCCCCAGCCCCTGCAAACTGAGTTATTCTAGCAAAGCTGCTCCCAGGCTGCACGCCCTGCACGCCTGGGGACAGGCACAGGAAAGGAGTCCACACTGAATTTCACATCTCTCTAACCCAGCCCCGGTCCTGGAGCCCAGCAGGTCTTGCTTAAAGAGTTTCTGAGAAAGAGAATCCTATTTCCCTGAGTGTAAGCTCCATGAGGACTGGGATTTTTTTTTTTTCCTGTTTTATTCACTGTTCTCCAATGCCTAGAACACGCTGGCGTGTAACTAACATCTGTTGAATGAGTGAGCAAGTAAGGCAGCCAGAGCCGTCCCATGCCGGGGACCCTGAGATGTGGCAGGGGAGGTCACAGAGGTCACCTTCTTCTTGCTGCAGTAGATCTGCCATTTCTTCTCCGGGGGCAATGCAAACATAGCCTCCCGGTTTTTGTCGGTGAGATCCAACTCATCCTGCAGAGACAGTGAGAAAAAATATGATCAAAATCGGAGATGGGTGACATTAGAATATCCTTCCCCACAGGGAGTTACAATTCCCCCAAACCTATCCCTCAGCTACCATCTTCCTCCCAAAGAGCGCCAAAGGTATAAGGCAGTTCTTTCTGTACTAGAAACACAGCCCTATCCCCTTGCCTCTGCCCAAGTCCATGCGTGTTCCAGCCACGCTCCCCTTTCTTCCACCCCATACCATCCCCCTGTCCACCCCATACCCTGTCTCTGCAACCCACCCTCCTGCTCCAGGTCACCCTGTCCCCTGCCCATGTCCCGCACTGCTTTGCTAGTGTCACCTGCCAAGGGTTTCTTGTCCTCCTTCCCTGTCCTTCTTCAGCTTGTCCACACCACAAGTCAAAGCCTGACAAAGACAGAGTCATCTACAGGTCTAGTCCTGCCTCCCTCTCAGGTCCTGCCCCATCCTTCAAGTCTACCTGCCCTTGGAGTCTCTCCCCCAGAAATGCTCCGGCTGCCCCAGCCTAGACCTGAGTCCTGGCACAGGCTGGGGAGCGCCAGTGAGCACAGGCGTTGAGCAGAGGAGGAAGGGTGTGCGGTGCCAAGGCGGGTGGCGGCCTGCTGCCCGCAGAGGTAGTGTGTGCCGGGCCAGCCCCTCCGCCGGTGGGACCACCAAGACCAGGCTGAGCACACACACACAAGGTGCGGGCTTCGCCAGCTGGCCCTCGCTTTCCAAGGCGCAGCACCAGGAAGTTTCTGAGCAGTCACCTGCGACCTTGCATTGTAGTTAGTTATACACTTGTCTTTTCCAGCCAGTGGTCTCTACCTCTAAATCAGTGGGCATTTCTTGGCAGTTCTGCTCAGCCTGGATAGCGTGTGACTGCTGGCCGCTCACTCCTTATTGAGTCTCTCTGCTCTGGTCCCTTCACCGACCGAGCTCTCCTGCTCCGCTTTCCGCTCCAGCCTGGGCTCCTGTGGTGGCTTCTCCTACTCTGTCCTACCTCCAAACGTGCAAGTCCCACAGGCACTGCGTGCTTTCCTCTCCTCCCTCCATGCTTTGCCCTAGGCGAGGCCTCCCCACCCATTCCCAGGGACTCAGTTATTATCCCCAACGCTCTCAAACCTGTACCCCTACCCACCAATTTCCTGAGCTCCAGACCCTGGGGCCCAACCACCTGCTGAACCTCTCTACGCTAATGTCCCTCCAGCACCTCATACACTTATGTAGCGTTACTATGTGCCAGATGGGTTTATTCATGGATTTAAAACTTGCAACAGCCCATTTTACAGATGAGGAAACAGATGCACAGAGAATATGTAAATTGAATTAATCATCCCAGCCCCCTAAACCCGAGTCTCCTCCAGTGTATCCTGTTCTTTGCAGGGCCCCAGCATCCACCGAGATTCTCACATCAGAGACCTGGGTGTTCTTTGATCCCTACTTACCCATCAATCCTACCAAGTCCTACTTTCTTTCCTCCCAAATAGCTGTTGAATCTGCCCACTTCTCTCCATCCTCACTGCCACCATTCTCCCTAGCTTGAATTGCTACCATAGCCTAGAACCTTTCTTCAATGGAGTATCCAGCATGGTCTTCTAGAAAAGCAGATTGGATCACCTCAAACCCATGCTTAACCTTGCCCTTAGGGTTGAATCCAAAATCCTTAGTTATTCTGGTCGTCATTATGTCCCCTAAAAGGACCTGGCTCTTCTCTGATTTAAGACTCTCACACCTGCCCTTCCTCCTGCAGGGGACCCTCTGTCATTGTCCTGCACCCCCACCCACTTATCTACCCATCGCTGCCCCCAGATCTCAGTGGGAATGTCACGCTCACGGAGGCCATTGCGGACTCCTCATTCTAGGATAGAGCTCCCGGCTAGACACTCCCAGGCTCCCAAATGCTCCCGTCCTTGCACTCACCACACTTGTCACTGCTCTTCAGGATCAGTCTTCCCTGCCAGACTGCAGCTTCCTGGAGGCAGGGCAGTGTCTGATGGCTCACAGTAAATCCCTACGACTCCCCCAGGGTGCGGGGCACGGCGGTCTGTGCAAGGACTATTTTTCACTAGTTTGATGGATACCTGACACTGTTCTTCTTGCAGGAGGGGACTTGTCTGGCTCACCCTTGATTTTGCAAAAGTACCTTGCAAGGGTCCCTGCCCCACTGAAGATGCCCAGTAAATATTTGTTAAATTAAAGGGCCAAGGAAAGGAACACTGCTCATCGTGTCCTTCCTTCAAATCTCAGTCTACTTGAGAAAACATCCCTGGCCAACACCAATCAGGCTCCAAATGTTACCTACACTAGCAAACACTTGGTTCCCCTGCCCCATCCCGAGGGAAGGTATAAATCAGGAAACGGTGAGTTTTCCTGAACTTGCTGTGATGAGGAGGTTGGACCACTTTTTAACCCGCTGGTCTCATCTTTCAGCAGCCCTGTTATTTCAAGAACTGGATTGGCTTAACGAGGTGCATCTCTTACCAAAGACAAGCACAAAGCCACATTCCAAAGCACTGTTTCTTTACTGGCTTGACCACTCCTGGCCACGGGAATGAGTGACCAAGAGCTAACTGTAGATGAACTTGTGCTTATGGCTTCATGCCAGGGTTCAGGTCCTACATCTCTCGTCTGGGACCTTCTTAGGTGTGCAGGCTTTTCTCACCATCACACCCCCAAAGAGAGGAATTGTGTTTATTTCCTGTTCTGTCTCTTTGTGGTCAGAGCATGAGGTTCTTGCTTCTCGCACAGGTGGACTGGTGAGCTGGTCTAGGTGGGCATTGCAAAGACTCAGGAGGGCCAGCCCTAGTGCAAATGGCAGAGCTTCCAACTCCCCCTGGCTGGACACAGGATCTGACCATCCCAGACCTGAACTGGCCCCAGGGGCAATACAGGCATCTCTACCCCCATATTTCCAGCCAATCATCCCTTGTTCCAAGGTTCCCAGTGTCTACCTATGGAATTCTACTTTGTCCCTTCTTCCTGCCTCAGAGATTAAAGATCAGAGGGAAACTCCAGAGAGCGGAGGAGAGACAGGAGGTATCAAGAGTCCTGATGTTCTCTGTGACTCCTCCCTGCCTTATTTTACAAAAGCCTGGATCTGCCCCTTCCTGGGTAACCTAAATGCTACGTGTGGTCTAGAAGCCAACGTAGACAGGAAGTAGGTCCATCCTGCTAGGGACACATTTCCTGGTGTCCATCCGCGTGAGAGACTCTGTTTCCCCCATGCAGCGGAGGTGTCCCTGGGGGCCCACCTCCTCCCGAAGAGGAGTTTCAAGAGGGGGACATCCCAGCACAGGGGTCCTGCATTCTGTCCCAGCCTGCCTGTCCATTGCCCCCTCCCCTTGTCAACGCCCTCCCTCCCCCCTCTCTCACTGACCACCAGCTCTGCGAAGCGGACGTTAAGCTCCTCTGGGTTGGGGATGGGGCTGGAGAACTCCATGTACTGCAGAGGGTGGCTGTCCCGGAGGTTGATCTCGGGGAGGTCGCTGCCCCCGAAGCAGCACAGGAAGCCCAGGCCATGGCGGCTCCTCTTGCGGGGGGCCATGGTCACTGCGGGCCGGGGGCTCAGCAGGCAGACGCCCTAGGTCCTCATGGTGATCTGGGCAGGAGAACAGAGAGCACAGGGTGGTCAGTCATGGCACCCAGACAGGCGAGGGCAGAGGTCACTGTCCTTTGTAACCTCTTTGTCCCACAGACTATCAGGAGCCCTTGACCTTATAGCGAAGGATTCCTCCTCCTCCCACAGCCTCCCTCTAACTCCTTCCACTGGAGGCATTTACCCGTCCTCCCCACCACGCCTTCCAAGTATTTCCTGCCAGAATACTTTCCCATTCCCCCTCTGTGCCCCTGGGAAGAGAGGAAGGCTGTAGTCACAGAATGGGACTTCCAGGTGGTCAGAGCTGACCCTCTATGAGTGCAGATGGGATCCTATTCCCTGTCCTCTAGAAGGTCAGCCTCCAGCAAGGCCCACTTACTCACTGGATTCATCCCAGGGTCTGGGGAAGACTGATTTCAAGGCATCATCCCACGGGAGGGAGGGTTGAAAAGCGTGCAGAGCAGATACCGAGACAACCAAAGGGCAGAGTTCCTGGAGCAAGGCCGACAGAGAAATAGAGGGCGGAAGGCCGCAAAGACCTGCACAGTCTTCTGCTCAGTCTATCCTACCCAGGCATGTTTGGATGGACATGAAATATCAACAAGGTAGGGCTACACCCACCCTTCTAGAGGAAGAAGGTCAGTTTCTCTCAGGTAGGTCACCTGGGGAAGTCATTAGTGAGAATCCTAGGTAAGGAAATCAGGCTTGGGATGGTGTTCCACACACTGAGAGAAATCTGCTCAGATCTGCTTTTCATACCAGCTAAGAACAGAGAACACGGCCCTGGCCAGAGCGTGGAGCTGATGGACATCTGGCAGTTGGGTGGTCGTCAGAACAGAAGGGGTTAAGCCCTCGGCTTGCCGCTAGGAGAGGCTGGTTCAATGATGACTAGCTCAAGGAGGAACCTGGGCCCCAGTCGTTGATGCCACATAGCCTTGAGATCTATTAGGTCCAAGGATCAGCACACAGGCCTCCTGAGGGACAGAACCACCTTGACCATGACCGCTGGTTCCTACACAGGCTCTCAGACAACCTGGTGGGTTCAGCAGAGAGACCACGGCTCACATGCCAAACTGCTGCCCGCCAGATCCACCCCATGCCATGCTTACGAATCTTAATTTTCTAGACATAAGTATAAGATTCTGTTTTTATCCCTGTCAAATATTGTTGGGTTTTTTTTTTTTGGGGGGGGGGTGGTCAACATATTTTTGAGTCTTGATTCTTAGTTGTTTCTCCCGGATTCAGATCACTAACAGATTAGATACGTCTCCATGGTCGTCACCCGCATCATTGCTGAGAATACTGACCCTGACAAGGACATAGACCCTAATGACACAACAACCTCATCTAGGAATGCCAGAGAACTATTCCTCAGTACTCTCGGGGGACAGTCCTTCAACCAGCTCTAAATCCATGTGACTCCGCTCTCATCCAGCCCTCTTTTCTATAAAGACAACAGGAGAGACTTTTCCTAAAGCCCTGTGGAACTCAAGATATGCTAAGTCTCAGGCGTTCCTTTGAACCAAGCTCTAGAATCGTATCAAGGAAGAAGACAAGATAAACTTGTTGTTGGCATAACTTGTTCTTAGTGAACTCGGGGCAATTTCTAGGGAACATTGCTTTATTTCCTAACAGTCTAGCCTCTTCTATGTCATGACCTGTTTTCATTGTCATTCTGAACAAAAGTATACCGGCTCCATTTTATCTTTCTTTATAAACTTTGAGACAGACTTTTTAACAGACCCCAGAGGACCTCTAGTAACACAGTGCCCAAGGTTGCTTGCGTGATTGGTATCGTTTCTGTTTCCATGTTGGCTTTCCCAAACACAACGGAGGCTCCCTGAGGGGCAAGGGCCCTGTCTCCCACTTCTTTGACAGCCCCCCCATTTCTATAGCCAATAAAAGCCTTGCGCTTAGTGGGTACTCAGTAAGTATTTCTTGGTCAATTGGGAAATGACCTATGCTCATGGAAAAGGAGAAAAGAGGGTCCTTATTAAGCAGACAAACATGGTTGGAAATGTCTGACTGCTAGCAGTTGACGAGTAATCAGGAACCTTCGCAAGGAACGAGAGGACATCTGAGAGGCTGGGGACAGGAAGGCGGCAGGCAGGCTAACGCAACCGTGCTAGCACGCGGTGGCGGTGGCAAAGACCTGGGATAGGCTGGCAGCTGAGTAAAACAGAGGGGAAGGGGGACTTTGGGGTTCCCATGGGACTTGATAGCCAGTGGCCATGGGTGGGCCAGGCAAAGCCCTGGTCTCTGACTGTCAGGCCTAGTAAAGCACCAATTCTTCAGGCAAATGGGGTGGACCGCCCTGGGGTCACTGCCCAGCCTCGAGTGTGGGGGGATCACACAGAATGCAGGCTGCACCCCCTTTGTTTCATTAGCCTCCAAAAGGCAGCCCCAGCTGCCAAGTAGAGCAGCTGTGTTCAGGGCGCAGAGCACGGGAAGGAAGCTCCCCGGGGCTGTGGGGAGGCTGGGCTGGGGAAGATGGAGTTTGGGGAGGGACAGGCTGCTGTCTGGCAGGACCTCTGGACACCTCTTCCTGCCTCACCGCCTTGGTTTCTGGCTCCCTTGGTCTTCCTCTCCCCCTTCTTGGTGCTTCAGCTCCTGAGCCAGGCGCTTACTGGGGACTCAGGGGCAGGGACAGGGCTGGCACACACCTGGCACACAGTGGCACAGTCATGCACCGGCTCTTTGCAGCCGTGACTGCTCTGAATGGCCGGTGGCTCTGCCACACCTGCTGTTAATATTTTAACATCTCCCCTGAGAACAGGGAGTGAGGCGCGGCACCTGGCCCTCTGGAGGAGGGAGTTGAACACAGACCCTCCAAACAGGAAGTGCCGTCCCCTAAGAGAAGGGCCTTGCGCACGCTGGGACTGCTGCATATTTGCCCTTTTAAGGGGCTGCCCGTTTGACAGCTCCAGAGCGTGTTTATGTTCCTGCAGACAAACCTCCCCACCCCCAGCCTTCCTGCGGCCTGTCCTGCCTCCATCATACGGCGCCATCTGAACACCCCAGACGGAGCCCGCAGGCTCTCAGCTGGAAGGAGCCTCAAAATTCATGTCGCTTCATGGTGCAAATCAGCTTGAGGCCCAAAGAGGAACTATCTTATCTGAGGTCACATAGCTGGGGACAGAGCCGGGATTAAAACCCAGGACTCCAGTAACCAGGCCGCAGTCGGGTCACTGTCCCCCAGAGCTGCCTCCCACACCACCGAGGGGGCTTTTCCCCACCTCGCTCCCAGCCCAGTCACCTCCCGCTGGAGCGGACACATCTCCGCGGCTTAGTTTAGAAATGCCTGTAGTCAAAACGGTCCTCTGAGACCAGGAGAGGCTTCTGGAGGCTCCAAATGCCACCTGCTCCTCCGCATCAGCAGGAGCTGCTTCCGTCTTGCGTGCGACCCCTAATTTCTGGCCCAGCCCTGCTCTGACGCCCCTTTCGCTCCCACTTCCTAGCGGCCAAGGGAGGGGCAGCGGCTTGGAAGTCAGGCGGACTGGGGTTTGCCTCCCCAGCCGGGCCCCTGAGCATGGCTCTTAACCGCCCGGAGCCCCAGGTTCCTCTTCTGTGTCACCACGACCGACCGTCACTGCACCTTGCTCATCGGTTTCGGTGAGGAGTAAACGAAGCCGTGGAAGCTGAAGGATTATGGCACACGGAGCCCAGCCCTGCCGGGTGGCCTTCGACCCCATCCCACCAGCAAGGCCCTGCCGCAGCCTGCCACCAGCAGCCCTCCTCCAGGCACGGATGGGCTGTGCGCCCTGCCGTCCTAGGAATCTGCCCAGCCAGGCTGAAGAAGTCGCCAGCCTTGCCTTGGGAAACTGGGAAATCTAGGCCGGAGGAGCCGGGCTTTCCCTGGGCTCTGAGCTCCCTTGGTTAGAAAGTAACCAGCTCCTCACCCCTGACCCTGCGCAGGGCGGGGGCGGGGAGGGGCCAGAGCAACTCATTTCTGCAGGGCCCTTTAGAAAGAGGAACCAGGAGGTTTCCACCACAGAAGAGGACTGAGACGCTGGGGGGGGAATGGCAGGCAAAGGCAGAAGGAGACCCAGTGGACCTGAACTCGGGCCAGAGGGCTCCAACCTGCCCCCCTGCTCCATAGAAATTTCCCCAACGCCAGCAGCTCCCTGCGCTCCACATCCTGTCCCCCCGCTCCCTCCCTTCTTCCTGTAGGGACAAGGTCATCCCAGGTCAGGTCCCTCAGTCCCTAAACACAGACCAAGTGGCCACCCAACCACCAGGTCACAGCCCCTTAGCCAACACCTGCTGTGAGGGCTGGAAGGCCCCTCCGAGGGTCCCCAGTCCTCTGGCCCCAGCCAGACATCACCCCCTCACTGTCACGTCCCCCCCACACTGTAGGGAAAGCATGCTGCCTAACTCCAGAGACTGGGGCTGGTCCCAGCTCTGTCACTAGCCAGCTGGTGGTTGGAGGCTACAGTGTCAGCCCGTCTGGGGCTCAGTTTCCCCTCTGGGGCTCAGTTTCCCCTATGGGGCTAAGTTTCCCCTCTGTGCAATGGCGGGGTTTGAACAAAACCCTCCAAGGCCTTTGCCAGCGGTGACCGTTCACACTGCCTGGCTCCCTCCCAGTCCCGAAGGTTTCCCAGGGGGCTCTCCCCAGCTTGTACTGAGCACTCCCCGAGCCTTCCACCCCGAGCCGGGAAGAACTTCCAATCACTTGATTTCGTTTCTCCAATTTGGTCTGTAAAGATGCAAATCCTAACCCTTACCCACAAACCTCACCCCTGGCCCTCCACACAACAGCTTTCCCATTTTAGGACGTCAAAACCCCATATCATCAGTGCTTATCCCTCAGTCTTGAGTAAAAGCAGAGCAATACTAACACTTGAGACTTTGCTATGCGGCCGACATAGGCTGTATTTACATCGTATCCCCACAACAACTCTCTGAGATAGGTAGCTTCATTCTAAAGAAGTTATTTTAAAAATTTAATTAATTAGAAAAAAAACAGTGGTTCAGAGAGGTTAAGTAACTTGGCTAAGGTCGCACAGCTAGTTAGAGTCATAGCTAGAATTCGAACCTGGGACTGTCTGACTCAAAAGCCATAAACCACTAAGGCACAGGGCACATATCCGAGAAATATCCCAGGCTGAGGTCTGCTCAGAGCCTTCTCAAGTGTTGTATAGATTCAGATTCAATAATTCATGATTCTACATTTCCTGTGAATTGGGCCAGGTATTTTCACAGCTCTGCAATCTTGTTCTAGCTTCACAATGACCTTGCAAGGTAGTTATTATTATTATCTGCCCTTACAGGTGATGGTATTGTGGCTTCAGGAGCCGTCACATGGCTTGGTCAAAAACACCTAGCTGCTAAGGGGCAGATCTAGGACCCCACAGTAAGTATTCTCACTCCAAGCCTAGTGGCCTTGTCACAGAACCAAAGCTGACTCATCAGTCCCTCCTTTAGCTCTTGGGGCCAATGCTGTGGCTTTGAGCATTCAAATTGCCTTCTCCTATCCCCCTCCCCACCTCCATACATGGGGTAGCAGGGCAAGGACATGCTATTGATTGTCTCTCCTTGGCCACTTCCAAAGAGCCCACTGGGAGGCAGGTGCTGCACTGAAAATTTTCTGCATTATTTCAATCTCCAACAGTATCACTATCCCTTCTTACTGACGATGGCATCAAGGCTCCCAAAAGTGATGGCATCAAGGCTCCCAAAGACTCCCATCAAGACTCGTCAGGCGACTTGCCCAAAGACCCAGTCCTGTAAGTGAAGAGGCTGGGTTTGAGGACAGTGGTGCCTCATCAAACACGTGCTTTTGACCAGCCTCTAGCCCACGTGCTGGATGCTAACCTGGGTGATGAGGACCCAGGAGTAAACGAGGCACAGTCCCATTCCTCAAGGCCCTTTCTAGTGTGAGCACAAGGGGAGTTAGGCAGTGACAACTGAGGGAGAGAGGTCTTTGGGCAGCACTGAGAAAGAGGACACGGGTCAGCCTTAGGGGAGGGAAATCAGGGTAGGATTCCAGGAGAAGGTGGATG
This sequence comes from Mirza zaza, assembly GCA_008750895.1. NCBI lineage: Eukaryota > Metazoa > Chordata > Mammalia > Primates > Cheirogaleidae > Mirza > Mirza zaza. The sequence continues at coordinate 77,461 of VSMD01073980.1, read as the reverse complement.
TTGAGCTAGTCTGGAAAGAGCTGAGAGAATTAAGGAAGGGTGCAAGGGGAGGGAAAAGCATTCCATGCAAGGGGAACAGCGTAAGCTAACGTGTAGAGGGCAGGAACACACGGCATGCATGAGGCCAGGGTACTGCCCAGTGGCTTTGTTTTTTTTTTTTTTTTTTTGTGGCTAAATCAGCAGGCAGAGGAAGTGCAAAGGGTATATGAGCACCCCGGTTTGATGACAGAGCTGCAGGCATCCGGGGAGCCTGCCCCTTTGCCCTGCTTCGCCTCGCCCCTCCCCCTGGGGCTAGCACTGGGAATGGGGCCCAGAGCTTCCTAGAGCTGCTGCATGGAACATAAGGAATGTAAACAATTTCCTGCTCCACAGGGGGAGATTGCTCCCTGTACACTGACCCTCCACATGCCACGTGCTGCTGGGGGTCACCTAGGAAATGGCCCTGGGGGTCACCTAGGAAATGGCCCTGGTTCCCCATGGAAGAGTCTTTGCTTTTCCATCTCAGGCTACACTGCCAGGCCCTCTGCCCACCCATCTCCCCATCGCCTACCTACGCCACACCTGCTCCGCCTCAAGCTTCTGAGGACCATCTCCTCACGCTTAGTGGGCAGCAAACAGGCCCAGGGGTGCCCCTTAACGCAGTATATACCCACGTCCCCCATGAAGCTGCCTGAATTACTGATGCCCAACTCTTCCTGACAAATTCAGTTGGGTTCTGTTCAATTGCTATGTGTTCAGTTACCTCTCTAACCATGTGGCTTCTGACAAGTTACTTAGCCTCTCTGAGCCTCAGTTTCTTCATCTGTAAAATAGGGGAAATAGTAATAGTAGATAATCCGTAGGGTTGTCCTGAGGATTAAATGTGTTAACATTTGCACAGCATTTGGAATAGAGCCCAGTAAAAGTAAAGGATATTAATAGTTATATAGGTAAGCTACTGTTATACTTGTAAAGATATCTGAATGTTGGCTGTATGTATTACAGAAGTTTTCTCTACACATGAATAAGTTTTACATAATTCTCACAGGGCTTTGCAAATATCACAGGGCCCAAATCCAGCATGCAGATTGTTTTTGTAAATACTGTTTTATTGGAACATAGTCATGCTCGTTCATTTAACTGTTGTCTATGGCTATTGTCTTGCAACAAAGACAGTGTGGCCCACAAAGCCAAAAAACATTTACTACCAAGCCCTTTACAGAAAAAGACTGCAGGTACCTGTGCTGACCCTATGTGACTGACAATATCCAACTGCTTTTGACCTATAAACACAGCAATTTCAGATGTTTCCACTTAATAGATCCTACTGGCCCCTCACTTGTCCTGTCTGACCCATTAAACTGGGAAGGCCATGCTCTAAAGCTAGTGATTCCAATCATAATAAAAGTATAGTTATCATTTATTGAGCACCTACTATGTTCAGGGTTTATCTCAAACTTTAACCTCCCCATTTTACAGATGAGGAAATTTGAGGCTCAGAAAGATTTTTAAGTGTGGGTCTAGGACTCACACCAGGTCTCAGACACCACTGCTGTGCCCAACGGGGAGAGGGAGCCCCCTGATCAGATTCCAAAATGGAGAGCATGAAGGCTCCCATCCCCCCACCTCTCTTTGTGCCCAGCTCCGGAGTCCAGTCCTGTGACTTCCCTGGTGGGGCGGTTTGTGTTCTCCCCTGCGCCCCCTCTCTCTCTTTCAGGCCCCAGGTAGCACTTGGAACAATCTGACTTTCCGACTTGCAGTGTGAGCCTCAGGCCAGGCTGGGGACAAGGAGCACTTTCAAAAATAAGCAAGCTCTCTTTCCAGGACTCGGAAACTATTCTTAGCAGCTGCCTAAATTATGGTTTGGTTCCCCTTATGCTCTGGGAAAGGCAAAGAAAGCAACAGTAAACTCTCCCAGCCGCAGAGACCCCTGTGTGCAGGCTGGGGGTGGGAGACACAGAGAGGAGGAGGCGCTGAGACCCAAGAAGAGGAAGGACAGAAAGGAACGCATTCCTGGGAAAAGGGAAACTGGAAATCCCTCAAAGTGGCGTTTCTCTAACTTGAGGTGAGGGTAGGAGTCGTAGATTTTTCACTTGCTTTTCTCATTTTGAGAAATGATAACGAGAATATAGGTTTCTTTGAATTACGAGGGCAGGAAAAAAGCAGATGGCAGCTCTCCAAGGCAATGGTCAAGCAGTCACTCATTCATTCATCCATCCATCCACCCACCCCCTGAGTAACTGCCATGCACAAAGCAATGTCGGGGTGTTTTAAATGAACCAGCTATCGACTCCTACCCTCGCTACTCCTGTCCTCACTAAGCATACGGCCCTCTTGGGGAGGCATGCGCACACACGCCCGGGATGTGGGGGAGGGCTGCAGCTCCAGCCTCGGAGACTGCAGAGAGGGAAGAGTGACTTCTGGCTGGGGACGCCTGGGTCACTCACGAGAGGCAGTGGCAGTGAGGCTGGGCCTCAGCAGGAGGAAGCACATGGGCACATGCCAGTGGGGCTTCAAGAAAGCATTCTCAGCCGAAGGTGTGCCAGAGAGATGACTGGCACGAACAAAAGCCCAGGTGAATGCAAAGCTAAGGGAAGCCGCTCTGCAGGCAGCTCTCGGGGCTCAAAGAGGTGCAGAGGGAACTGGGGCCAGAGGAAGGGGGGAGCCACGGAAGGGCGTGTGGGTGGGTGGATGATGGCTGTTTGGTTCGTCGGCTTAGAGTAGAGGAGAGCTTTACTGAGGTCTGATCAGAGCTGGGATTCGAAGAGACGGCTCTGTTGGCACTGCAGGGGGCCGAGTTCCAGGCGGGAGAAGCAGCACTGGGGAAGAGTTAGAAGGCAAGTCCGTCTGTCTGTGCAAAAGTGAATACGGCCCCGAACTGCCAAGTACAGAGAGGACGGGATGGATGTCACAGAGGGGTGTGAGCTGCACGCGTGTGGGAGGATGAGGGGCCTGAGCACACAGCGCAAGGACTTGGGCTGACAGTGGGACCGGGGAGAGTGGGGTGCTCTTGAGTAACAGCTGTGAAGTGAGAGAAGCGGGAATTTCAGCACCCAAGTCTCTGCTAGCCATTAGAGCCAGAAGTCCGGGGCTCCCGGCCAAGGGAAACCACCCTGCACGTGACAGCACATTGCCCCAGCTCCTCTCGCACGAGGAAGCCAAGCCCCGTCCTGGTTCTGCAGACTGGGCTGTTTGTGTTGAAGGGTGCAGGGAAAAGAGCCCACAGCGGCCCCTGTGCTGAGAGCTTAGCACCTCTCTACAGCCCAGGGCTGGGAGAAGCCGACACGGGCCCTCCTCTTGGTCTTCTCCCAGGGTCCTGGGACAAGACCCCAAGCCTGCCCTGGGCACCCCATGGGGCTTGTGCACATGGAGCCCCTCTTGCAATCCAGCCGGTCCCTCTCAGCGTCCTGCATTCACACCAGAAAGACCTCGGGGCCCACAGGCACATGGCGTCTCCTCGGGGAGGCAAGCCAGGATGGGGCAGGGACTTGGGGCATGGTGGATGGGAGCTGAGCCGACCCCCGGAAGGCATAGAAAATAAAACGTTTAAGTAAAGAACCAACAATGTTTTAAATAAAAATCCTAAAAACATTATCCTTATCAATTTCTTAAAGATCCAGGGTGACCCTCCATGCCCCCTCAATTGTGTGCGTGCAGTTCCATTGGTTCGTTCATTCATTCTAACAAATATTTGCTGAGCTACTAAGTACCCTGCTAAGAGCTGGACGACTTCAGTTTGGTGGGGAAGAGAGACAATGAAACAAAGAAATGCGACAAAGTGTGGGTATGGCCATGACAAGGAAAGTGCAAATGTTCCGGTCTGAGGAATGTTTACAAACTGCGTCCGGTGGGGTTCTAGTTCGCCCTGAGCCCTCTGCCCCCACAAACGGTTTAGAGTGAAATGACAGCTGGGAAATAATCAGAGGTGCTACCAAAGGTTTAGGACCAGAAGCCCATCCCAGGGTTACTGATACTGTAAAAGATCAAAAGCATCCAAAATATTAGAACATACGGATGTTAATGAGGATCAGTTAGGTAACAGATATGCACACATACACACACACATATGAGATTATCTTTTCTCTCTTTTTCCTTTTATTTTCCTTCTCTTTCCCACTCTCTCACTCTTTCTCTAAGAAGATAAAATACATTTTATACCTTCATATCCTAATCTCTGCGTGAAAAATGTTTCTCCTCCCATGCTGTGAGCACCTACTAAGTTTCCCACCCTAACAGGGGCTCCTGGCGATTTTGCGTATACTTTTCTGGATTTTCCCAAATTTCCCACTATTTATTATTTTTATTTTTTTAAATTTTAATTTATTATTTATTATTGTTATTATCAAAACAAAATGTTATTTTTAAAAGACGAAGAAGAACCCTAGACCAAGACCTAGAATCAGGTCCCAGCTCTGCTCTAAAGCATGCCTGAATGACCTGGGACAAAGAACATCGCCCCTGTTGTGTGGGTCTGGTCTGTAAGTGAGCAGGTCACACCACGTGTCATCTAGAGCTTCTTCTGCTCCTCACGCTGGGATGTGTGCCCACAATTCATGAGGCGTTAAATGATGCCGGTTGAATTGAATCACATCTCATAAGTGCCTATTAGTTCATCCTTCATTCATCTATTCATTTAATCTCCATTTTTTTTTTTAGCACTTTCTTTATGCCTGTCTCTGCTCTTGGGGCTGGGCATGCAGGGGTAAACCGAGTAGACCCGCTCCTGCTCTGGAAGAACTACTGTCCCCCCAAACTCAGAGTCCCCTTTGTTTGCTCTTTGTCTTCAATCCCTGATGCTCCATCCTGTTTATGATTCTTGCCACTTATTTTTCCAAAGGGCCTTGGGTGCATTTGTTTCCTTCCGGAAACCCTGAGCTCCAGACCTGGCTGGGCCCCACATGAGCTACTGCTGAGCCAGTGCTGACCCCGCAGTCGCCCTGTTCCCAACTGTCTTGCAAACAGCTTTTTGATATGTTTCAAGGGTTGTTCTTCCTCCCTCAGTTCAGCTGAACTGAGGGGGTAAGAACGGGACACTCGAGGCCTGGGTTACAGTCCAGGATTCACTGGGGGCCCAGGAGATGGCAAAGGGAATTGACAATAGAGCCACAACCTGGAGTTTTCGAGACAAAGCATCGGGGGGATGTGGAGTGAGTGGGGTGGGGGTGGGGATACCTGGTCCTTGTGCGCAGGACAGGCGAGTAAGTCCAGTGAGCAGAGGCTCAACAAAGGCTGAAGGAGAGAGGGAGGAAGACGAGAGGGAAGAGATGGATGCAGCTAGAATGTAAGAGAGGGTTTGACTCTGAGTGCAGAGGTGCTGTGGGGGTGTGTGTATGTGATGGTGTGTGTGGGGGGGTATGTGTGTGTGTGCTTGTGTATATATGTGGTGTGTGTGTAGGTGGTATATGTGCTCATGTCATGTGTGTAAATGTGTGCTCATCTCTCAGAAGCAAATACACATAATTGCACTGACTTCCAAGTCTAAGTAGAAAGAAAAGCCCATCAGCTCCCCAAAGCAGAGGAAACAGTAATATTACTGAGAATGAGCCTCCACGCCAGTTTCTAATCAGCCCACCCTTAGTTTACAAAGGAGTTGTCCAAGTGTAACATTTAGAAAATGTTACTATGGAGAATGCAATGTCTTTTCTTCATTTGCTCACGAACCACACTATGGCCTGGGAGCAGAGACCCATTCGAAGGATGCTCATATCACCAGAGGCCAGAGACTGAGTGAGTGTTCACATACGTCATCTCACGACTACCCAGAGACAGCAGGATTTTTGCCCGATGAGGACACTGTGGTTCAAAACCAGGAGACGATACCCAAACTAGGGCTCTCTCCTGTAACACCTCATTTCATTCCAACCCAGCTTTGATGCAGCTCTAGGCAGAGGGGTTCCAAGGGGAGGGGCTTCAGGGAGATGGGCTCTAGAGGGAGGGTTCTCCAGGGGGAAGGAGCAAGGTGTGTACACGTGTGTGTGTGTGTGTGTGTGCAGAAGGTGCAACTGGATTTCCCTTGCATATTACAATGGGACATACCCAGCCCAAATGTGAATACTCAGTCTCTGGCCTGTGACGGATGTGTAAATATGTGCTCATCTCTCAGAAACAGATGCACATAATTGCCCTGACTTCCAAGTCTAAGTAGAAAGAAGACCCCGTCAGCTCCCCGAAGTATATGAGCAGAGGAAACAGTATGGTGGGTTTTAAGCTGCTTCCTCGCCAAGCCTGAGATATACAAAACAAATTGCTGACAATAATATATCCCAAACTTCTCCATGCTCTGCACATCGTAAAATAAATATTTGGCACATTTCTAAGAAAAATAGAAAGAATACTAACATTTACTAAGAAGTAGGCTGGGCTCAAACTTTAACGCTTACTATTTCATTTAATTGTCCCAACATCCTGCAAAGATAGTAGTATGATCTCCATTTTTACATACAGGGAAATTAAGGCTTGCCCAAGTTAGTAAAGTTCATAAAAGGTGTGAGCCTCAGTCTCACCGATTCCAAAACTCAGATGCAGCCTTTCCACTGCAAGCAGATAGCAGCAGGCAAACGGCAGCATCACTGTAAACAGCTGGTGCCCCTACAGCCAAGGCACCTCCGGTGGTGCAACCCTCGTCTCTCACCGCCCTCCCACCCCAGCTCTCAGGAGAGACCTCAGCACTGGCACAGAGAAGCCAAGCCCCCGCCAGACCGCAGCGGACCCTGCTGTCTCACCGCTCACACTGAGTCACAGATGGGTGCAGACTGTGTGCCCCACCTTCTGGCCCGCCTCTAGGGCATGCCAGCTGGGCCCGGTCAGGTGGGCCCCGCGCTTGCTTCATAGCTCTGCTGTCGCTGTCTTGAAATTTTTAATAATTTTTACACAGGGAGCCCCACACTTTCATTTTGTGCCGGGCCCTGCAAACCACCAGCTGGTCCTGCCCATCTCCTGCAGTGGCCGGCGCAGGCCGTCTTTCCCAGGAAGAGCAGCCCGGCCGGCCACTCCCTGTGTGTTTCCAAAAATGTTCTCCACAGTCCCTGAATGGTCAGGACCAAATGAGACAAGTTGCTTTAATCTGGGGTGGCTTCCTGCCCAGATAGCGTTGATCTGCTGCTCAGTAACTGCTCAGCTGCTCCCACCCTGACCTTTCCTCCTTATCACACCCACTCCCCCACCCCATGCTCCCCGCTTCCGCCCGCTGTCCCACTCAGCCTCCCTAAATGCACCATTGCTCAAGGGACTGAAATTCCTAGAGGGCACATTTATCTCTAACTCCCCCCTTGGGGCTCTTTGCTCACACACACACACACACAGCAGAAACTTGATAAGAGCCCAAGGATTAAGTGAATTGCTGCAATGTCAATTTAAAAATACATAAATTTAAAAAACTGATGTGACAAAAAAAGTGAGTGGCTATATTTTCTGAATTCTCAACCCTATCCACTGTGCCATATCATCACTGTGATGGCATTATATTAAGCACACATTATATTAAGCACAGAAGATTGAATGTCCTTCTGCAATTGGATAATTAATAAAAAGCAGTGGATCATCCCAGCTTTGAAATGTAGCAAAGAATGGCTCTGCTCATTCTGCATGTGGGTTCTCGATATTACGCCTCATCCCATCCCCGTGCCCAGCTCTGCCCGCTCTGCCTCTCCTCCCACCCCACCCCTGCGCAGACCCTGCCTTCTCCGGCAGCCTTCCCAACCACTCCAGCCTACCTGGATCATCCCAGATGCACACAAAGCACTTTGTGTCTGCTCGGTTTATAGGACACTTAATTATGTACTGCCTTGTGGCACTTTATGTTATTTGATTTCTTGTATTAGTTTATATGTTATACACCAAAGCACTTTTCCTCCATCTGGACTCTGAGCCCCACCAGGACAGCACGGTGCCATCCACAGCAGGGCCTCGGCCTCGGGAAGCTCTTCCTGAATGAATGAAATCTAATGGCAGTGAGTGGGGGGAACAGAGAGGAAAAAGTGATTAACTCCCCAGAAATAAATCTTCATGGCAAACCCAATGAACTCAGGACCCTCAACCCCTTCTCCTCTTCAGAGTCCACTGAGGATAGAAGGTATTCAGCCCTGGGTCGGACACCCTCAAGAGGTGTCTCAAGTGACATTCAGCACAAGGCAAAGGAATGCTCCTTTATAAACCCACATGGTTACATCAGGCCTTGCAATTCCCAAATAAATGCAGGATATTTCCATCTCTCTTTTGTTTCTGTTTTAAATTTCTCTCTCCTCTCTGGCAACAAAAGGCATCTTGCAAGTAAAAGGTATGAGATATTTTTCCTTTTTGTGCTTCGAGGGATGGGATGCTTTTTCCAACGGAAATATGACTCTGGCTGCAGAACGTCAGGCTACAGAAGCTGAGATTTCCTCCAAGAACCCAGGCCGCTTGCTGCAAGAAGTCCCCAAGCACTGAGGACAGTCCTTGCATGGACTCTCCATTTCTAAATCACCTTTTCTCAACACTGACATCCCGCAAGCTGGGCCCTGAGTCTCTGCAGAGAACAAGTCTCCCTCTTCATTGTGCAGTGACTGGGGCCCGGGACCCACATCATCCTGGAGAGTGCCCGGCTTGTGTCACCTCTTTCCATCCTGTCACCCCTTCCAAGGCCTTTTGTTCAGTTCTCCTTCTCCTTGGTGTAAACAATGTGAAATATGATCCACCTGCCCCAAATGTTCCCTACTCTCTCTTGCCTCTTTGACTCCTCCTGAAGCCCCTTCCCTGGAGAACCCTCACTCTAGAGCCCCTCCCCTCGGAACCCCCTTTCCCTGGAATCCCTCCTTCTAGAGCTTCTGCCCTCCCCCTGGGGCATGCTCCCCCTGGGGCACCTTGCCCTAGAGCACCTTGCCCTAGAGCCCCTCACTCATCTTTCCCTGAAGTCCCCCTGCCAGCCCCTCCCCAGTCTGCTGACCACATCCCTGGCCCCCTGGCGAGCCTCACTTCTTGCTGGAAGCCCTCCCTGCCACCCCTCCCCCTCGTTAGGATCCTGCCTTTCTCCTGTCCTCAAACATCGGGCAGATCTATTGCTTCCTGAATTATAGCCACTCTCCCTGGGCTGTGACCCTCTTCAGTCAGGGTCAGCATGTCACCCGGTTAGCAGGAAGCCTGGTGCCCAGCACAGAGCCTGGCACGTGGTCAGCATGCCTTGGCTCTGCCAAGGTTCAGACCCTGGATGTCTCCCTTCTCCCTTCCCCTCCTCCGCACTTCAGAAGAATTCAGCCACGGCCACTCCAAACCCCCCCCCACCCCCTCCCGGCTCCACATTTCCAACCATGCGCCCTTCTAGTTAGGTGGGCTGGCGCGGCTCCCACCAACTCCCCAAAACTGATCTCATCTCCTTTCGCTCCCCCTTCGGGCCACCCCTGCTTTTCTCTGTGGATGACATCCCAGCTCAAAACTACGGAAGCGTCTTTCACTCTTTGTCTTGAATACTGCCATGTGATGGGCACTTTAGATGTATTATCTCATTTAATTCTCCCCAGACACTTGTAAAAGTGGATATTAGCATCCCAATTGTAAGGACGAGGAAACCCACGTGCAGAGGCAGGTTCTGACCCAGGCTGTCCTGCTTTCCCATTGTTCCCCTCACACACACACACACACACATACACACACACGCACACACACACAGCTCTCTCCCTTTATTTTGTAGACGACCAGCCTCCACACCCAGTCGATTGCACTTTGAGATGCCTCCTGCATCAACTCCGTGCCGGCCTGTGTGGACACTCGGGCTCCACTCAAGCACTGTGACAGGGTGTGGCCGTGTCGTCCCAGCATCAGGGAGCCTGGCCGGGGCTGCACCGCTGACCTCGCCTCTCGCTCATGCTGTGAGCTGGCACGTGCCACCTGCTGGGTCCGGTCTCTGCAGGTGCTATCCTTTCTGATCTGCAGCCCAGGCGGAGGCTGAGCCCGTTCTCCTGCGCCCCGTCTGTTCTCCTCTCACTCCTCCTCCTGGCCTCGGGTCAAAGTCACTCAGCAAACTACCTGCTTGGACCACAGCCTGCGTTTCCCAGCTCTCCCCTCTCATGTTAGCTCTTGTTTCGTCCACTTCCAGCAGATCTCAAGCTACAACACATGGCAAGTCACCTTGTGAGCTTAGCAAGGGCTCTGCCTTCAGAGTTTCCGAGTCAGCAGATCTGGGGAGGGGCCCAGGAATCTGCATTTAAACAAGTTCCGCGAGTGGTTTAGATGCAGACAGTCTAATCCACTCTCAGTTCGTTTCCCTCCTCTTTTGTCAGCATTTCTACCAACCTTTGTCAAAATTCGCCCCGTCTTTCCAGAGTTGTGAGCAATCCCCTAAGGTTTTCATATCTGGCTGCAGAGTAGACTCATGGGGCATTTGGAAAAAATACTGATGCCCGGGCCCCATCCTGAACCAATCAAACAGAATCCGGGGGCTCAGGTGAGCAGCTCATCGTGGTGAGCCCAGGAATGTCCCACAGCCCGGAACTTTCTCAGTCCGGGGCAGACTGGGACAGGTGCTCACCCTCCTGGGCTCTGGCATTTGTGAACTCTCTCCAGGTGACACTACTCTGTAAGCAAGCTTGCCAATCCCTGGACTACATCCGGGTCAAGAGGGGCCTCTACCCCTCAGCCAACTTGCCCTGGGAGTCCCTAAACAGGGAGCTGCCCTGTGCTTTGTTTTCATGGAGTGCGGGTCATCTTAACATGCGCCCCTAGGCCAGCAGCAGCAGCATCACCTGGAAATTTGTCTAAAAAGGTGGAGCCAACTTAAATAACAACAGCAATAGTAATCCACACCTGCAATTTATCCTATTATGGGCCATGCACCACTTTATGTGCTTTTTGTGTCCTCATTCAACTCATAAGAAGCATGTGAGGGCATTATTATCTGTCACACCTCGTAGGCAAATGAAGACACTGAGCCCCAGAGAGGTTGAGACACTAGGCAAGGTCACACTGTTAGTTGGTGGCAAAGCCCAAAGCCGTGCCCAGAACCCAGATATGCCTAGCTCAAAAGCCCCACACTTGTCTCTTGCCTACAGGGCTTTTCCAAATCCCTACCAAAGACACCAGTGGCATTTACCCACACCAGTGAAGTGGTGATTAAGGAGTTAACTGTCAGGCACAGGCTGGGGGTGGAAGTGGTTTGAGCCTGGGAGGTCAGCCCCCCAGGGAGAGCGTAGCTGATCAGAGGGGGCGGATTTTGATTTTGCTGCAGCAGAATCAAAACATGTACTGACCACTGCCTAGCTGCCTTGAATGTGGCATCTCATTACATTCAACAGTGACCCTGTGAAGTATATGGTGTTGAGATTTTGTGGGGTCCATACATAAAACTTTCCTCTTCTTGCTCAAGTTTGGGACCAACTGAGAAATGGATACATGAAGCAGACAGATGGAGGTCAACGTGGCAGCAGTGTTTCTGACCAAACTGTTGAGAGTATTTGGCTTTACATCTCTGGCCAAATGCACTTCCCAGTATTCCACTCAGGAATGAGGCCCAGTCACTGGCATAGGAGGGTGACCAGGGACCTCCCCCAGGGGAAGGCTCCTGACCTCACCACCAAGAGCTGGCCAGATGCACACACGCTGCAGGTGGCCGATCCAAGAGAGGCAGGGAGGGAGCCGGCAGGCCCAGCTTGTAACTTCTCCCAGAGTCACCAGTTGGAGACGCCGCCCCTTCCCTGGAGGAAGCAATGGGGAGGGAACAGCCCGAGAGGGCAGCCAGCGTTCTCCACCCCATGCACGTTAGCGCCTCATGCCCTGAACCCAGAGAGGTTGACTTGGTCTGGGGAGGGAATGCGAGCATTGATATTTTGCAAACGTTCCCCAGGTGATGCTAATGTGTCAAGCATTGAGTAGCTGCTCGTGGAAGATCCTCTCTCGGAAACAAGAAGCCAGGAGGTGCCTCTAGCGGGGCTGGAATTGTTCCTGTTTTACAACCAGGGAAACAAGTGCTCAGGAAACTTGAGCATCTTGTCCCACGTCCAGAGCTCGGAAGCAGAGCAGTAAGGATGAGTAATGAATGGCAGTCAGCAAGTAAGCTTTCCCCACATTCAGGGTGGACTTGGAGGTTTCCAGCCAGGTTGGAGCTAGATCAGTGAAGCTAGCGGTTCTCAAACTTGATTGTGCAATAGAATGTTCTGGAGGCTCATTAAAATGCTGATCGCTGGGCCCCACCCAGAGTTTCTGATCTAGAGAGAAGGCCCTGTCCCCGTGAGGAGAGATGAGTTAGGCATATCTGGATTCTCCGCATGACTTTGCCGCTGACTAACAGTATAACCTGGCCTGGTTTACTCTGCCTCTCTGTCTTCATTTGCCAACTAGAGAATCACAGTAATAACGACCTCATGTGTTTCTAGTGAGTTGAATGAGGACACGTAGGGTGGCGCATGGCCTACAGTAGGATGTGGATGAACTGTCGGTGTTATTGTTGCGCTGGTGCTGTTTAGGGATGGCTTCTTTGAGAAGGCTGGGGGAGGTTTTGAATGCAGGCAAGAGCACCCAGGGACAGAACACCAAAGTGAGAACGAACCAAGTCTTAAAGGATGCGGGGACGTGAGCCAGAGCGGAGCCGATGCCAGTGCGCGGAAGTGGGGATGAGCGAATCACGCAGAGGATGGGGTCTGCTGCGGATCTGGCCAGCAGACGGGCTGGGATTTGAAGTCACCCAAAATAGAACTTCCTCCTCTCCAAGCTTGCAATTTGCTCTTTCCCTCCTCCCCTTCTCTCTGGGCCACACTCCACATGCCTGTGTCCAGACTCATTTGTTAGAACTACCTCTCCCCACCCCTCCCCCACTCCTGCCCTAGGGACTCAAGGAATCTTAGCAATGTCTCCAACTCTAAGTTCTGGAGGAAAAGAAGCACAGTACAAGGGGGGAAACCCTCTCTTCAGGCCTGTGTCTTTGTATGACTTCCCCCCCTACCCCCCATCCCCGGTCCCCAGCCTCCTCCGCCCCCAGGAGATGGCCATTCCCACTCAGCAGCAGTCTGGCCCTCAGGTTAGAGGTTTCCAGGCCAAGAGGGGCATCGATGGCCTTACTCCCACCACCCGAGCACAGAGTCCGCTCTGTGCCTTTGCCAACCCACGCCCCTGCCCGTTTCCTGGCTAGGCTCAGTGCTTATCCCCTTGCAAGAGTTTCTTCCTCCATATGTTGATGCATTCATTCATCCATTCATTCCACAAGTGCACACAGAGCACCGCCTCCGTGGCCAGGCTGCACTGTGCAGCAGGGATTCTCACATGAATAAGGCACAGTCCCTGCTCTCTTGAGGGCGGGGGAAGGGAACACAGGATTTGGAGGCAAGAGATGGGTGCTCACCCCACCGTAATGAGAAAACGGAGCCCCTTCTCAGGCTCCTCGAGTCTTCCCTTCTTTGCTAACATGAGAAGGGCTCTCCCAGCCACTGGTGCGACACAGGCGGGTCTTCCCACTCTCTCTCTTGCCCACACGGACACACAAAAGAAAGCACGGTTGGTGTCAGGCACATGTCATGGCTCCACGCTGTTTCCTCCCTGCAGGCTTTAGAAGTTTGTCTGAGCCTCGGGTGCATGCCATCTTCAGCCACTGCCTGGACCCTGTGTCCAGCATCTTAGCTTAATGGCCATCTCAGCCAGCATTTATTGATCTGCTCCAGTGTGCTGGGCACTGGAGATTGAGATAATCAAAATATATTCCTGGGCACCTGGAGCTCACGGTCTAGAGCGAGAGCCATGCATATAAACAGATGGTCACGCTACGATGTGGGCAGCACACAGTGGTGGAAGTAAGGCACTGGTAAGCCAGTGGAGAGAGGCACCTAGCACAGCCGCCTGCTGATGAGGAGGATAGCAGGGAAGGCTTCCTGGAGGAGGCGATGCCAGAGCTCTGTCTTAAAGAAGAGAAGTCTTCAGTCTGAAATTGAGCCTGTGTGTTGGTTTGGCACCTGCCACTTCAGGTCGCCTTAATCACTTCTCTCTGACCGCACTCCTTTCCTTGCCCTGCCCTCCGTCTCAGAACAGCCAGGGCACTGGGGCTTTTGGAAAAATGAATCCATGTGCCTGCAGTGTGATTGTGACTGGATTTTCCTTCCCTTTTCTTCTTTGGTATTAATATTATATCACCAATTACATGATGGTGCTTATGTAATGAACACTAAAGATATGAACCAAGAGTTTATTTCCCCCTAACTATTTTCAGGCAGTTCCCAGATACCCCCTTGGCCTTTCAACTCCCGTGCAACCGAAGGCCAGAGCTGGGTTTTCAAATGTTGCACCACGGCCCTCAACAGCTGGAAAACAGCCACTGGCAGACAGCACCGGGCAGGGCTTTGGTCAGCTTGGGGGCTGAGGGCCAGGGCTGTGCCAGGCTCGGCAAACAGGAGCCACAGCTGCGAGTCAAAGGCCTCTTTCACGAGGAAAGCAGAGTGGGGAGAAGTCTGTCACGTCACACTTTTTGTCCAGCACGATCACCCAAACAGGTAGAGAAGACCATCGTCCAAGTGAATGGGGAAAGAAAGATGCAGCTATCACACACCTGTGCACAGGAGAGAATCGGAAGACCAACAAGCCCCTTTCTAACACGGAACAAGATGTCCTATGACACCGTAGGGGTGTGTCCTTATATATACTCTGGACTCAGCCAATTGAGTCTGGTGGATTCTGTACATTATTTGAGGGGCTGTACCTCATGTCACTGATTGCTAGCTAAAGAATCCCCACCCCACCCCAAGATCCTTTCTGAGAAGCAGTGAAAGCCTCAGGAATACGGTGGGGTTGAGAATCTAGAATTATTAGATTCCAAGCTCAGCTCTGCCACTAACTAGCTGTAAGACTTTGGGAAAGCTACTTGACTTCAAGCCTTACCTCCTTTGTCTGTAAAAGGAGAATATGTGCTAGGCGTGGTGGCTCACACCTGTTATCCCAGCTCTTTGGGAAGCTGAGGCAAGAGGTTTGCTTGTGGACAGGAGTTCAAGACCAGCCTGGGCAACATAGTGAGACCACAGCTCTACAAAAAAATTGAAATTAAATTAAATTTAAGAATTAGCCAGGTGTGGTGGTGCACACACCTGTAGTCCCAGCTACTCAGGAGACTGAAGCAGGAGGATCGCTTGAGCCCAGGAGTTCAGGGTTGCTGTGAGCTACGATTGTGCCACTGCACTCCAGCCTAGGCACCAGAGTAAGACCATGTCTCTTCACAAAAAAGAAAGAAAGAGAATTTGCCAGGACATCGCCCACAACACAGTTGTGAGGAGTGAGAATTCAGGAGTAGTGCCACTTGTCGGATATAGAGGACTTTATAAGGAAAATATTTACAATATTTCTCACTATATTTGCCTCTGGAAGTACCAGTGTTTAATCCTTTCCTTTCTCTCACTGCCCTTCTAACTTCAGAGGGGACCAGTTCCGTATTGTCCCCGGGAAAAGAAGCCTGACAGCCCTGATGGAGTGAGGAACGGTTGATGAGAGGTGATGTTTTCTCCAGACGGGAGGGGCAATAGCAAACCTTTCTAGTAATAGGAGGAAAAGAAAGTAAAAGGCCAGGGTTTCACTCCCTTCCCCACCTCCAGGGAAGAGTTGTGGGGTGGGGGTTGCAGGGTCATTAGAAATAACCCAATGACCTGGAGAAGCCCAGAATAGGGTGCAGGGCTGTGGGAGTGTCATGCTCCTCGAAGAAGCCCTGCCCCAGCCCAGCTCCCGGCAATCACAGCTCTACCCGGGACAGGTTAGCAGCAGCTGAGGAAGTCACCTGGGGGGGCTGCCCTTGGGCCCACTCATCTACAGCCCTCACGTCCCAGAGCAACAGCCGGACTCCTGGCCCTCCAGGGGTGCCTGAACGTCCTGGGAGAACCAGGGCCCGGAGGTCCACCTCAAAGGTGCCAGGGACCAGACTAGGCTGGGACCTTCACTGGACTTCAGCACAGAGGCCCACGACGCACAGGGAGCAAGGCACAGCCCAGCGGAGATCTGCGGAACCCTGCAGCCCAAGGCCCTGCCCTGGCCACCTTGAAAATGGTGGAAACTTCCCCCCAAAATCAGGCTGCATGGTGGAGCAGGAGGGTCTGAATTGCAACTTGACTGAAACTTGATCCAAAGCAACCGTCTTAAATCAGAGACCAAAGTGCCTTTCTTTATCAAGCTAAGAGTTTCATCACAAGTTACCCATTATGGGAAATAATTACTTTCTCCACACCTCTGAGTGTAAGGTATTCGTTTCCACGGGCCATTCCCGTATGTCTTCAGTAAATATGAGCTGCTACTACGTCGCCATCATCGCCATCGTTCCTACATAGGTTATTCTCAGACTGGCAAGGAGGGAGGGACGAAGACAAGAGCAAGAAATAGTGGCACTTGTTTGAGATCTGAGTCTTCAGGGGGCTCAGAGAGGCCGGCTAGGAGGGGCGGAGGGGAAGGATGGCAGTCTGCGGACTCCCCCCTCCCCAGCAGTTTACCCTCCCCCCACCCTGCTTTTGCTACAACTGACCTGTCAGCTCCTCTGCCCTTTTCTCACTGAGGGAGCAAGAGAGGGGCACCTGCCAGGACCACCGTGCGCCCGCCCCAATGCCCCGCCCCTAATACCCCGCCCCTAATGCCCCGCCCCAATGCCCCGCCCCAATGCCCCGCCCCAATGCCCCGCCCCAATGCCCCGCCCCAATGCCCCGCCCCTAATACCCCGCCCCTAATACCTCGCCCTCTAAAGCACCGCCCCTAGTGCCCCGCCCCCAATTCCCCTCCCTCTAAAGCACCGCCCCTAGTGCCCCGCCCCCAATGCCCCTCCCTCCAAAGCCCCGCCCCTAACACCCCACCCCCTGATGCCCCACCCCCGTGCCCCGCCCCCGGTGCACAGACCTGGTTTGCTTAGGTGGGGCCTTCCGGGCCTCCTCCCCTCCCCACCCACTCACTCTGTGGCCTTGGCAGTAGAGTGTATCGGTTAAGAGCCAGCACTCAGAAGTTAGACTGGGTGCCAGTCCCGGGGCCAGTGCTCATCTGCTCTGTCATCTTTGGCAAGTTACTTAACCTCCCCTGCCTCACTTTCCCCATTTGAAAATGAGACTAATAACAGTACTGTGCCTCACAAAGGAACTGTGTGGATGGAAGCAGTGAGCCGTGCAGTGCCTGGCACCTCGGAAGCACTGAGTGATGGCACCTCTTCTCAAGGAGGGCCACCACCAGTATTTAAAATAGCAGCCCCTGTCCCAGCACTGTCCACCTCCCATGTCCCTTCTCTGCGTTTTCCAGACTCATGAGCATCTGAGAGGCTATACAGTCCGCGTATTCATTATCTCCCTCCCACTAGGCTGTGAACAAGGGGGCATCCTTGTCCATCATTCATTGCTGTATCCACAGAGAACAGAATTATGCCCCTGCACACAGTAGGCCCTTGTAATAAAGAAGGAATGTATGAAACTTAACTTACTACCTGTATACACTTAGGCAAGCCATGTAACTCCACATGCCTCGGTTTACTCATCTGAAAAATGGAGGTGATGCCTACACCCCCACATTAACGTGAAGATTGAACGAGAAAACATTTGTGAACAAGCCCACTCCAGTCCTTGGTATGTGATCGATGGATGCTGGTGGATCTGAGAGGACCAGCTTCGGCCCGACTCAGGCAGGGTCTGAAATGGTTAATCTCTGACTCTCGTCACCCAGGCCAGGCAAGGCGGGGCTGCAGAGCCACTGGCAGCTGTCCAGGTGGAGGATAACTGTCAGGGGTGTGTGCCTGCAGAGCTGGCCTGGTCCTGATGCGGTCTTGACCCAGGCAGCTGGAGTCTCTGGCCACCCCCTCCTGCTGAGAGATGCCGCCTGGGCCTGGAGCATTTGGGAGCACAGGAGCTGAGTGGTGGGAACCTCCGCCGGCCCGGGTCCCACGCCACATCCTGGCCTTGGGGGAGGTGGGCCCAAGGCCTGGACTTGCTTCCCAGCTATTCCCAGGCGGCCTGCTCTCCTGCCGGCCCAGCTGGGCTGCCTGAGCTGAAGGGCTGCAGGGGCAGGTCTGTCCCTCAGCATCGCCTCGTCCCCCACCCACGAGGAGGAAGACGCAGGTCTCAGCCTAAGAGGGTCTGGACTCAGGGCCGGGCTCTGTCGGCCAGAAGCCCACCTGCCTCCTGGGGGAGGGAGTGCGTGCAAAGAGCCTCATGTGGCCCAGTCACAGAGAGGACGCACTGGTGCACAGGAACTCCAACCAGGGCTCCCTACGTTTCTTCAATTTATCACCTGTTGCAGCTTATCTGCAACTCGCCCAGGAGTCCCTCTCTCCCCATGACCGAGCCAGAAAGAGATGAAACAGGCACAGGCCTCAGTATGGACGGCGAAGATGAATAAATGCAGCCCAGCGTTCGCCCTGGGTCCATCTATTCCACGGTCACCTGTGAACTCCACTCTGTGCCAGGCACTGTACATGGTAAGGAATGAAACGGTGAATAAAAATACAGACCTGGCCAGCAAACATGCCCACAGCGTACAGCTGGCGGCCAGGCCAGGTGGGGGCAGGAGCATCGTGGTAGAGCCACCCAGGAGTGGCAGGAGCATAGGTGAGGGGTCACCAACTCAGCCTGAGGCAGGAGGGAGGGTGAGAAGCCGGGCAGGATGGTACCGTGGTGCTTCCGGCAAGGTAACAAGTTGAGGAAGAATATAGGAGCCAATAAGTGGGGAAAGGACATTTCTTGCCAAAGGGCCAGCTCAGAAGGGTTCCAGGGAGGATGCTAGCCTCAGCTCCTGTCCTCTCCACCTTCAGGGATTTTACTAGAAACTAAACCCTCTGCGGGCAGGGACAAGGCTCAGTCTGCATCCTCTGTGCTTAGAGCGGTGACAGACACATACGGGGTAGGCACTCAGTAACTGCATCTGAGTGTGCCAATGAATAAACAAACATCCTGGCTGTAAGATCACTACTGACCACTGACAGTCACAAAAATTGCCATGGCCCCATATCTTCTTGGTATAGGGATCTTCACAGGCCATGACTCTCTAACTGGTGCCAAAAAAGATGCACTCAGCCTTCAACGCGGGCATCCTTCAAGGGAGCAAACAGAGGGGTTCTGTCTGTCTTCCAAAGTGCTGCCAGCTTCCCCTGCATGGTCACACTCCTTCAGGATGCCCTGAGCACAGCTGCAAGAATCACACACCACTGTGGACAACGGCCAGAAAGAGCAGGCAGTCGTGCCAATGGGTGAGGCTTGGTACCTACAGAAAAACAGGATCGTACTGTGCTTGCAACCCACAAGCAGTCACAGGCACATGTGTGGGCCCATTCACTCCGGAATGCATAGCCCCGTCCCAGGGCCCTGCCATGGACAGCAGTACACAAGCAGGGGACGCCAATGGGAGTGGTCCGTTCAGACACTGCCCTGGCCCCAGGGTAAATTAATTATCCAAACGCCCACCACTCTTGTTTTCTTCCCAGTGCAGAACCGCGAAAAGCATTAAGTTCCGCTCATGTTTCTGTCATTCATTCACAAAGCCATTATTTAATGAGCACCTACTATGTGCTATGGACCTGCCCCGTCACTGGGACTGTGCTACAGTTTGCATGTCTGCGCTCCCTCCAAAACTCACGTGTTGAACCTTCATCCCCATGTGGTGGTAGTAAGAGGTGCGGCCTTTTGGGAAGCGATTAAGTCACGATGGCTCCACCTTCATGAATAGATCAGTGCCTTACAAAAGGGTACAGGGAGCTCGCTTAGGCCCTTTCTGTCCTTCCACCACGTGAGGACACAGTGCCATTCCCCTCCGGAGAACGCAGCAACAGGCGTCATGTTGGAGGCAGAGAGCAGCCCTCGGTAGATGCCCATCCTGCCGGCACCTTGATTTTGGACTTCCCAGAGTCCAGAATCATAAGAAATAAACGTCTGTTGTTTATAAATTACCCAGTCTGTGGTACTTTGCTATAGCAGCCCAAACGGACTACGTGACAGAGGAGGAATACAAGATTGTCAGACCTTTGCATTCTGGAAGCTTATAGTCTTCCAGAGTGGAAGAGAGAGAGGGGGAGACAGGGAGGGAGGGAAGACAGGGAGAGGCAGACAGGACAGTGGTCTTCAAACAGTGTGTTGAGGGCTCCGCCGGGGGTAGGCCTGCGGGAACAGAGGTGAGGGGCAAGCTCACCTGCCTGAAACTGCAGGGGGACAGAGAAGCTTTACAGAGGCGGTGATGTTGGAAGTGGGTCTTGGAGGACAATAGGTGTTCACCTGCTCCGAGCCTGCGGGCCGTGGCCAGGGAAGGCCTAAATGCAGTAGGCAGGGCAGGCAGCGCTTGGCGGCTGGAGTCAGAAGACGCGAGAAGCAGGCCAGGGCGCAGACGTGAGGGGACCACCCTCCTTGGATTCTGAAACTGGGCCTGGGATTTCCCCAATTCCCCTTTGGTTAATCAAGAGAATCCGTTCCCAGAGCAAGGAGGCCAAGGCGAAACACCCTGCACACCAAGACAGAAGCCCCGAAGAGCAGCCAGGATGGGGAAGCCAAGGGGCAGAGTCGGGGAGCATCCTCCACCACTGCCTCTGAGGCCCGGGGACCCCCATCCCACCAGGCGCAGGGCCACCTCCCCTCAACACACGCGCACAGTGCCAAGGCACGAGTGAGTGTCGCTCTTCTCTGGGGTGGCAAAGCGCCACTCCACCAACTCAGACCGATAATCTGACTCTGGAAAAGACTCCCCTCTTCTGCGCCCCCCTCTTGACAGCTGCGCCCCACTCTTGAAATGTTGCTCCCCCTCACCTGCGTGGGAATGAACTCGCCTCCCCCTTCCTCTGACAGGACCCGCAGAGGGGCCCGCACACGGCTGTGGGCAGGCACAGGAGGCTGAGAACGGAGGTGAGGATCATCATCAAGACCACTTCACCGGTGAGAAAGCTGAGGCCGCCTGCCCCAGGGCCCACCGCAGACTCACGACAGAAGCCCGCCTAGAACCCAGGCTTGAATCACAGCACAGAGCTCCCCTCTTCCTTGCTGCTACAGGACAGTGGCAGACAGATGCTGGCTTGGTTCTTGGTTTCCCCTTAGTTTCTGCTGAAGTTTCTGTATGCAGTGGAAACAACTATAAAAATGAAAAATTCTAAAAGTCTTATTATCCAAGATGCATTCATGAATATTTCTCCTAAGTATTGTGAGCCCTGGCAGGGTCCACGACATATCGTCTCTTCTTTCAGATGATGCTCCCTGACATTCCAGAAATTAATTTTCTCGTTGAAGCCTGCAGAATACTTAGAAACCTTTTTTTTTTAAAATAAAGGGAGGAGTTCCTAACAGTTATACCAAAACTTTCAGATGTGCCAAGTTGAACTTACAGAAACCTGTGAATGTGTGTACTTATTATTTGCCTACCATTAGCATGATTTTTCACATTTCGTATCTGATTTTCATGTATATTTTCCTTAATCTCTGTGTGGAAACGGTCCTAGCATGAAGTGAGAAACATTATCAGCAAAAGCAGAAAACAAACAAACCAACCTGGTGTCCAGGGATTGGGGAATTGTAGGAGGATCAGGTGGCGTATTGGATCCGTTCTCCAGGAAAGAGGAGCTATTGGCCATACCAGCTACACAACCAATTACTGGAGGATTCGCTTGGAAATGCAAAAAATTAAAATAAAATAAACTAAGAAAGAGTTGAGACTCTTCCCAGTCCCCTAGTGGCTTCTCTCCAGCATTAGAACAACACAGAGACGATCACCTTTTGGGAGACTTGCTGTCCCCAAACGGCCCCAGCTTCTTGCTAATGCGGCATTGTCCTGTGAGTGATGAAGTTCCCAAGGCAGGGAGCCCTGAGTGTCCCAGCGGGCAGGCAGAAAGCCCACAAAGCCAAACAAGTATCTGCCACCAACCGGCAGTTATCTGAACGAGTTACACCAGACACCAAGAGTTGGCCCTATAACCCCTTTTCTCCCTGGCCTCTACTCCCCGGCCGAGAAGACACGAACCATGCTTGTTATTTCTCCCCACTGTCCTTTCAGGCAACTGGATCCCAAGCCAGCAGGCAGAAGCTGGACTTAGATACATGTCCAGTGGGGAGGGAGGCCAGGTTCCCTGAGCCAGGCATGGGATCTGCCTTTTCTAGTATTTGCCAGCACGCCTGCAACATCGGGACACATAAAATGTGAGTGTTGTCCTTATTTCCCATTAGAAATTGGAGGTTCCCAAAGCCCGAATAGTTTGCGTCGGGCCATTTAGAAGTGGCGGAGCAGAGCGCGTCTCCCTCTCTCCCACCCCATTCTAGCCTGGGGGCACTGGGACCACCGCACACTGTGTTCGGGGTGGGAATTGCAGGAGAATCCCGCATCCAAGGGGGTGCAGAGCCCACCCTTCCCGTAGGCACGTGCACCCTGGAGAGCTTGACACTTGGCACAGGCATGGGGTGCAGGGTGGCCCGTCCTACCTATGCTCCCTCAGCCCCAGAGCCCAGGTCCCACCTGCCCGATGACACCCACAGTTGGAGTGGTTGGGGCGCAAACCCAGCATCCCTCCCGGGCCCCACAGAGCGTGTGAGCAGGTGAGAGGGTGGCCTTGTGTGCGAATCTACAGCCAGGCCCAGGAGAGTGCCCCACGGGCACAGCTGGGCCACTTCTACAGCAGAATGGTTAAGTATTTTCCCCTTACAAAACAAAATCCCTTTTGAAATTCACACCAAGGCTTTGCATGGATGAGCAGGCTCCCTGAGCAGGGTTCCCCTGCAAGCCACCCCAGGTCACCTCTCAGGACTCTCCTCCAGCAGCCTGGCAGTTGGGACAAGCTGGCTCTGGAAAAGAAGGCTGGCAAGTCCCAAGGTCTGTGTCTCCCTCCCCAATCCTCGCCCAGCTGGCCTCTCTCCACGGCCCTCAGCCATTCTAAACACGCGCTGGAGGGGAAGGAGGCGGCAAAAATTCTGTGCTCTGCACCCATGTGACTTCCACAGCACCTTCTCTTGCTGGGAAGGCTCCAGTGGGGCGTCTCTGGCTCCCATGTTCCCTCTCCCAGCTCGCCCTGCCTGCAGGAGCCGGCCGCCTCCCCTGCATGCCACACAAACTCCTCTGTCCCAAATCCGTAGAACCACCTCTGTCAGGGATTTGGGGTTTGTTTTCTTAATTAACTGAAAACGCTAACATGGGAGCCCTGGAGCTGGCAGGGGCCTGGCCTTCAGCGGCTGCTAGAAAAAAATTCTTGCTTTGAAATCTGGATCTCTCATGCCCCACATGGGATGTCAAAACAAACAGGGACACTCGATCTGGAAGTGCAGGGGCTGGTGCAGGCTCTGGTTACAGGGCCAGGGATGGATTTAGCTACAGGATGCTTTAGTAACCAACAGGTGATGAGATCCTGGCTTCCCAAAATGGCACAGCTAGACCGCCAAAGGCCCCTGCTGCGGCACAGGCTCTAGGGGACAAAGGGAGAAGTCATTGGGGTTTATGCTAGCAATATTCACTGACTGACTGCTGCCTGGCAGGGAGGGCACTGGGGGTGGAGGAGGCAGCAGAGATGGCCAAGTTCTGTTGAGTCCTGTGAGTTAAAAGTTAGGAACAAATTACCAAAGTATGGCATAAAAGGACCCCAAAAGCGAAATATTTACTATCAGGACCTTTGCAGAAGATGTTTTCTGGTGGAGCAGGGTCTGAGAAAAGAAGACCAAGATGATTGCCCAGGACCTGCTGAGCGATGGTAACCAGAGAGTGAAGATGCACTGGAGTGTGACGCCAAAGCAGGTATGAGTGCCTCCCGGCAAGACCCAAAGCCTCAGTAGGAGGAGGGAGAGGAGCTGGAAGAGGACGAGGAGGCACAGGTCCTAGTCTCTTGTCTGCAGCCTCCTGCACTGGGAGGGTATCCGATCAGACAGGGTGCTTGTTGCCCAGCCCCATGCGAAGGCCGAGGCAGCAGGCCAGCGTGACGTGCCCTGGATGCCCTCTCGGTGGGGCCCGAGTCACATCCACAGTTCCCCACACCAGGGATCGTGCTACGGCTGTCTCACCAACAGCAGGGCCTCAGGAGAGGTCGAAGTTCTGAATGACCAGAGAACACCCATCTTTGGGAGGAACTCACATAGTGCTCCAGGGAAAACCCATATTCCCCCTTCCCGGCACAGATGGTCCCATCCGCAAAGGCCCAGAGAGGAGCACTGATTTGCTGGAGCTCAGAGATGGCATATCACAGGCAGAGCTCCTGGCTCTGAACTCAGGGTCCTCCCTCTCCTGACTTGCCCGCTCCTCTCCGAGTCTCTGGCCTGGGTCCGGTCTGAGCCTGGTGACCAGGAGGCTGAAAGATTCAGAACCCCCAACTGCTTTGCCCCAGTTGAGTCCAGTCCACTCTGCTCCCAGGAGAGGGGGAGGTTGAGCCATTTCCTCTTGGGAGACTCATCCCCCACCTCTCCCCTCCTGCAGTAGAATCACCGCTGCCTTTCTTTGTCTTTAGTGCCTTGGCCCTTCCAAGCATACAATGCAGAACCCAGTTTAAGAAACAAAGCATTAAAAGTTAAAAACTATCATTTTAGAAAACCACTTGGTGCCAACTTGCACAGAAACATAAACTTGGGGACTAAAATCTCATGCCTATGGCAGGTTATGGGGTGGTCACTCAGACGATTCAGAATGGATGCATTCAATTTTTAGATTATTATTAAAATGAAAACAAAATGAAACATTCCTCAAGAAAAAGAACATCTCAAGCAGAGCTCTCAGACCTGGGAGGAAACATTCACTCAGTTAGGCTGGCCTGGGTGCTTCTGAGTCTTGGTCCTAGTAGCATCTTCAGTGCCTACCACAATGGCTGGTATCATACACTGGAGGCCAGCAGTCCCAGCTTGTTGAACAAACAGATGAAGGAATGATTGAAGGAATGAAGAGGTTCAAGTCCTGGCCCTGCAATTTACTAGCTCTGTGTCCTTTGGTAAGGTCCTTAATCTCTGAGCCTTACTTTCTTCATTTGTAAACTCTACAAAATTATTCGTGACTCAGTGAATTACTGCATGAGATGCTAAGTCGTTGGCACAGTGACTGGTGCATTCAAGGCACAGGCAAAATGGTAACTATTATTGTTACTCTTCAAAGACGTTTTTAATCCCATATCCAAAACATCTTTCTAGATCTTCACACCTTCCTAATTCCATCATGGCATTTTCTGTTTCAGTAAAGCCCTAGATCAGAGCGTGGCACAAGTGGGAGCACAGAGAACATCTGTCGAAGCAGAATTTAACAGAGAGCTTCTCTGATTCGGAAACCTCTGGCCTCTGGTTAGTGCCAGGGGTTACGGCTACTATTAATAGTATGCCTGGCCCCTCCATGGGAGGCCACCCCTTTGGCAAACATCCTGGTCCTCCAACCTGTACCTGGGCATTCAAGGCCAGGGAGCTCACCTGTGTCCGCATCATAAGAAATGGGGTGGGCGGCCATCTGCTCTGCAGAGGGTGGGCTGCTGGCTCAGCCCATCCCCCTGCTGCACAGACCTCGTCTCCCATCCTCTCCCATGCCAGCTCTGAGCAGCGTGGGCCTCCCTCCGAGGCGCCGTTCCCAGGCTCCAGCAATAACAGGCCCTCCATTCTTCCCTGCCCTGGCAGACCTGCCACCTCCCACTATGACACTGCCTGCTGCTGCTCAGGGGCGGCTGCCCCCTGCCCAAGGGGACAATGCAGATCTCTCTGGGGCCTGGGGAACAAACCCAAGGCCTGGTCTGTCCCTAACCCCAGGAGGAAGAGGAATTGGCCTAAGTCTCCCACTGAGCTAGATTTCCAGGGTCACTCACTGCACCCTTGGGTTGCAAATGTCATTCAGCCTCTGGCATCTTCACAAACAGCCCTCACTGACCACACTTTATTTTCCCCAAATGAGGGAGGAATCTGGCATCTGCCCCTCCCCGCTCTTCACCCCTCGGGCCAGGCTCCAGCTATGTCGAGATGTCAACCCTCAGCTCCCTGCCTCAAGGGTGACAACCGCTGGGAGAGAGGGTGGGGGCCACCCCCAAGCTGAGGCTCACTATCACTGGGGCTCCCAGCCCCTACCTCCGTCTCCTTCTCACATCTGCCCATCCGATCCCATTTGCAAGAATCACTGTAACTCAACCCAAATCTGCAATCGGTGACACAAGGAGGAGGATGTAACGCGGCATTCTTTCACTTACCAAGTTTATCCAGCTATTTTCCAACTTTCTTTTTAGGGATCCTGAGCTCAGTCCTCAAGAATGATCCTCTTATGTCCCAGAGCCAGAGCTGGGTGGTGGGAGCCCAGGGCCGCAGTGGGGGGCTGCGGGCAGGGCGTCCTCCTGTGGGCATGGATTCCTGGGGGTGTGCACTTGATTTGAAGCAGCTGCCCTCCCCTGGAGGCTCCTGCCCTAAAATCCAGCCCAGGAGGGTCCCAGCCACACACACAGTCCAGCAAGGCACCCAGCACTGGAGGCAGGGCCACTGTCTCGGGAGCAGCAGAGTGTGTGACTGTCTCTCTTAAAGGGACAGCCTGCCCTAGAGCCGGAAGCGGGTGGAAGTGCTAGAAAGTGAGGGAGGATGAGCCAGCATTCTCCAGGGAAAAGCTCCCAGTGAGCGCCAGGACCCTGGCTGAGCACCGGCCTAGTCCAAGCTTGTCCCCTTTCATGACATGCACAGCACTGAGGCAGACAGACTCTTCCCCAGGGAAAGGTTCCCCTCCTGCAGTTCCTACCACAGGGTTAGACTCACGCAGAGGGCAGCACGAGAACCCAGAACAAACATTACTTACTGTGTACAAAGTACTTTCCTGAGTGCTTTGCACGAAAAAACTTATGTAGTCCCCACAGGAACTTTCTGAGGCAGGTACTATTATTTTTGTTGTTGTTATTTCCATCTTACAGATGAGGAAACTGAGGCTTAGAAAGAGTAAATTGCCAAGGTCTCGCAGGTAATGAGTGGAAAAGTTAGGATTTTAACAAAAACAATTCTACTGGAGTTCAACCATGAAGCTTCCCCTGGAAGAGTCTGGGAAAATTGTGTCAATCCACGACTGCAGATGGAGCACCAGCCGGGTTCAGGTTCGTGCCTTATTTAGAAAAGACAACATCCCAGACAAGGTGTCGCCCTCTACATGCTCACTGAAAGCAAATACGCCTCCAGATGCTGACACCAACCTTGTCTGGAGGGTGGAATTATTTGTGCCTTTTTTTTTTTTTTTTATCTTTACAGTTTTCTGTATTTTTCACATTCTAAAATAACAAGTTATTCTTTATAAAGAGGGGAAAAAAATAAAGATTTGATCTCCCACTCAAATATTTCAAACAACCAAAGCAAGACTAGAGCAAGAAGGTATTTGTATCCTACATGGAGGTTCTAAGAGGAAGGAGGTAACGGAACAGGGCAACGATACTGGGATTAAATCTATCTGAGCTAAGTTTTGCCTAGTATGGAACTATAGGTAGGTTTTAAGTAAAATTAAAGCAGTAACTTCTTCTTTCGGCCAAAATTGAAATACAAAGTTTGTTTTAAAACTTGGCAATTAAAAACTTCAGTGAAGTCCAAGTTTCTTATGTGTTATCCAAGACCGTTCCTAATTTGATCACCAGCTCCTTCTGCAGCTTCCCCCACACGGCCCCACCCACCCCACCCAGCAACCAGGCCAGACTACCAGAGGTTTCCACAAGCCGGTCCAGCACTCTGCCATTTGTGCATGGAGCGCCTTCTGCCTGGGCTGCCCCTTCTCTCCTCCTCTAAGTCTTTGACATCTTTCAAGACCTGGTTTAACTGCCATTGCTGCTGTGGGACCCACACAAAAAGAATTGACTGCTCCCTTCTCTGAGCTCCCGCAAGCTTTGATCATTACCGTGGACTCAATGTTTGTATCCTCTCCAAATTCACATGTTGAAGCCTAATCCCCAATGTGATGGTATTTGGAGGCAGGGCCTTTGGGAGGTGATTAGGTCATGAGCATGGAACTCTGCCGAAAGGGATTCCTGCCCTTACAAAAGAAACCCTAGAGAGCTGCCTCGCCCCTGCTGCCATGTGAGGACACACTGAGAAGACAGGAAGTTGTCTATGAACCAGAAAGGAGGAACTCACCAGACCTGAATCTGCGGTGCCTGGGTCTTGGACTTCCCAGCCCCCAGAGCTGTGAAAAATAAATGTTTGTTGTTTACTCCACCGGGTCTATGGTATTTTGTTATGGCAGCTCGAACTAAGACACCATCCAGAGCATGCTATTAGAGCTGGCATCATGATGTATTCTAATTAATTTAGTGTCTTTGTTCACTTTTCTATCCCCAGCACCTAGCACCGAAAATATTTGTGGAGTAAGGTGGCACATGACAATAATTATTATTGTTGTTGTTTGAGAGCATATATAGTTTTCCGGATACTTCCACATAAGTTGTCTCATTTGAACTTTACAACAACTGGCCAGGGTGAGCATCAGAAGTGCCAAATGTTAGTATTGGAGGAGGTAAGTTCTGTTTGAGGTCCTTGTAACTCTACTCTTCAGAGGTTAGGCTTGCCCACATAGCTTCGAAGGGCTGGCCAGGCTCCCCAACCTCCTTAGATGCTGACAAATGTCATTTTCGGGGAGGCCAGACTGTTTCTATCCCACCCCTGCCCTTGGCATGCCTCCCAGTGCTCCAACCCAACATAGCCTTGCCCTCACACCCCGCCCCCACAGCCAAGTGGAGCACCAGTGGGCACAAGAGTGACGCTTCTCAGCTAGTGTGTTGTCTGTATTCTCTCTGGGCTCGTGAACACACCATGGCCAGAGTACTAATGAGGCCACAGCTTCAAGTTAGAATCTGGAATGATCCTACCAGTTTCACAGGGAAAAACCCCGCCATGCAGCACCGGCTGTACCCATCCAGGTGTCCAGTCCACAACCTCTGGCACTGGGGTCACTAGGAGAGGGCATGGACCAAAGGTACACAGAATCTGTAAGGGAGGAGCCTTAGAGATCATGTTGCTCAACTCTCTCTAGACAGCCAAGAAAACTAGGGCCCAGACTGGGATGGACTTGTCAGAAACGCAGAGTGAAATGGTGGCAGAATGACAGCTGGCTGCTGAGCCCTTTCCAGTGAGTCTGTTCTAAGCAAGAAAAAAGAAACTTAAAGGGTTTGTATTAAAAGGCATTAATTTGCAAAGCATTCTTCAGGCACACGACCTACAAATGGTTTTTGAATGCAACAAACAGAAAACATGTTATAAAGAAAACAATGAAGGAAAAAACAGAGGAAGATAGTAACGGTATTCAAATTTAGTCACCTGGAGGCCAGGCCGTGCCAAAACCCATCTCCTTCCACGACCTCCCCTATGAACAAAGCGAAAATGTGGGTCTAAGTTTAGCACTGTTTCTGCATCGTGTTAGCAGAATACACTAAAATGGGAATACCACAGATTGATACTTTCTTTCGTCCTCACATAAAATTATTTACAGTTGTAATAGTTATTTGGTGCTTAGTCAAATATCGTTGGTCCCCACTCCTAGCCAGGCACATAGCACATTGTACGTCCTGGCCACTAGTGTTTGGGTACTTCTGGCCCATGAGCTGGGAGTAGAAGTAGAGTGTTGCAATGCTTAATTTTACGTGTCAACTTGGCTAGGTCCCATGGGACCAGATATTGGGTCAAATGTCTGGATGTTGGCGGGGGGGGGGGGGGGGGGGGGGGGAGGCATTTTTTTAGATGAGATTAACATTTGAATCAGAAGACTTTGAATAGAGCAGACTGTGCTCCATTATGTGGGTGGGCCTCTTCCAATCTGTTGAAGGTCTTCAGAGAAAACAACTTAGGTCCCCCAGCGAAGAGGGAACTCTGCCCACAGATAGTCTTCAGTCTTCAGCTATAACACCAACTCTTCCCTGGGACGCCAGCCTGCTGGCTGGCCCCGCAGACTTTGGCCTTTCCACCCCCATCATCACGTGAGCCCATTCCTTAAAATAAATCTAGTTAGACAGACAGAGAGAGACAGAGACAGAGAGAGATCCACTTGGTTCTGATTCTCTGTAGAACCTTGACTAATACAAGTGCCCATTATACCACTAGTGGTCAAGAGCCTTTAGCTAGCAGGCCCAGACCCTCTTTCCCTTTGGCATGGCACCTGTCAGCATTTAAGATGCGGCCTGCCCTGCCAGCCTGGGGTCC
The DNA here is from genome assembly GCA_008750895.1 of Mirza zaza. Taxonomy (NCBI): domain Eukaryota; kingdom Metazoa; phylum Chordata; class Mammalia; order Primates; family Cheirogaleidae; genus Mirza; species Mirza zaza. The sequence continues at coordinate 47,489 of VSMD01073980.1, read as the reverse complement.
TGAGGACTGTAATGAACAAAGCCCCTGTTGACCCACACAATAGGAAGCATGAATAAGAAAGAAACTTCTGTTGTTTCAAGTCACCAAAATTTGGGGATTGTGTGTTATGGAGCGTAACCAAACTTACACTGACTGAAGCACTAGCTCTGTTCATCTTAGATTGGAGGTGCTGGGTTTGGAGGACAGAAATCCAGAAAAGCAATGGGACCACATCAGGATTTTGATCCTGGCCTCATGTAGAGACTCCCAGGCACACAGCTCTTCCTCTAGCTGCACAGCTTCCCCGCTTTCCATCTTGGGATCCTGGGGGTCTTAACCCAGAATCCAGTCATAGTTGTGCAAATGCATCCAAGGTACAACCTCACTTGTGAAATTTCCCTAGAAAAATGTTCCGAGTTCTGCGGAGGAATCTGACCTGGCCTAGAATGGGAAGCTCTCCAAAGCACAAAAGTTTCCACTACGGCAACAAGAATGTTAAACGTGATTCAAAAAAAAAAAAAAAAACTCAGTAAGAGAAATGAGATGATGAATACTCGAGAGCCAAAAACCAAAGGCCATTCCCTGGTTCCTGTGAGGTTTCCTGCCGCACTGGGGGAGTCAGCGGGACTAGAGAGGGGACTGGGAACGGAGCTGGATGTCCTTGGCTCAGACACAGAGGGGCAGAGTGTGGAGCCTTTGAGAAAAGGCCACTAAACAGCGTTGATATGTCTCCTTAGAAAACAAGGGTGACCCAGAGGAAGCCAGGACTCTGTATCTCAATGGATAAATCCAGCCCCTTGACCTTACATCCACTATAGAGATAAAGTCTAGGGCAAAATAAGATGTAATGGTCTTAAACTATTATGGGAAGAATTTAGCTTAGACCAGTGGTTCTTGCCACTAGGGTTGGTTCCTCACGGCACCCCCACCCCGCCCCCAGGGGACATTTGGCAAAGTCTAGAGACATTTTGGTTATCACAACTAGGGAATGTTACTGGCGTCTACTGGGTAGAGACTAAGGATGCTTCTAAGCCTCCAATAACACAGAGGACAGCCCCCCACAACAAAGAATCATCTGGCCTCGTGCCCCAAGGTTCAGAAACTGTGGCTGAGACGAGATCCCTTGTCATGTAGGGTGTGCAGGTTTAGGACAAAGAGCAAGAAGAACATTTATACAGTGTGATGCTCCAAAGGAAAAAATATGTATATATAGAGATAAACCAAAACTGACTGTACCCCTAAAGCATTCTGAGAGGTAGCATAGATCATATCGGTAGGGAAATAAATCTCATTGCTACTCTCGTCTTCCTATGAGAATCAGAGTAGAAGGTCCATTATCTAGACTTTGTCTTTAGATCTGCCAAGGGAAGCAAGGAGCTGAGTTGAGGAGCAGGGCTGGAGAGTAAAGATAGCTGAATTACTCAACATAATAAAGTGGGGTGGGGGCTTGTTTGTTTGAGTTGTTGGTGAGTACCAAGGGAGAGAGGAAGAAGGCCAGATGACATGACTTTTGGCCAAGTAATTCTCTTTTAGAACAAGGTTGTCCAGAATTCAATTTTAAATTGTTCACGTTGTTGTAATACAAACAACCTTGTTCTCCCCAAACCTCCTTAAAGTTCCCTATGTTCACAAAGCCCTTGTCTAAATGGTGTGTGTGTGTGTGTGTGTGTGTGTGTGTGTAAACCAGGGTATGGGGGTAAATTCCACATCTGGGTCAACATGGTGCAAAAGAGAGTTCATAGCTTAACATCTCCTGCGGGCTCACTACATGCCAAGCGCTGTTTACGTACATAACAGGCACAGTCTCATTGAACGCTCACAGCTGCCCCATGGGTGACACCACTGTCATCCCATATTAGGGATAAAAGCTCTGAGGCAGAAAGAATTTAAGCCACTCTCTCGGGGACACCCATACAATGTGTGAGCCTTAGAGGCAGAACTGAAATCCAAGTGGTCTGGCTCCAGAGTCTCCCTTCTTAACTTCTGGGCCACCCTGCTTGTGACCAAGGGGTAATTAACAATCTTAACTAATTGGATGGAAAGAGGAAGTCAGAGCTGGAGGTGACGTGAAAAATGTTAAGAACCACCTTCCGACTTTGGAATGTCTAGACCAGCGGTTCTCAGACTGCAGTGTGCACCAGCGTCACCATGGGAGCTGACAAAGCACACACAGCGAGGCTGTCTGCCCCTGGCCCTGCCACCAGACTTTGATTCAGGAGTCTGGGGCAGGGCCCAAGGATTTACACTTCTAACAGGTTCCCCGGTGACGCTGATATTGATGGTCTGAGGTCCCACAATCTGAGAGCCACTGCCTTTTGCTTGTGGGGGTGAGATTCAGCTCATTTATTCTGAATCTCAAAATAACAGGGCTCCTCAGTTGACACCTGGCCACAGCATCAATCACTGAGTGCCTTTGAAGTGCAGCTGGCTGATACTTAAGAGAGCCATGGAGGAGAAAGATAAGTGTCAAAGGAAATTCAGCCTGGAAGACTTCCTGGAGGAAGAGCCAGGTGGTGAGAAGTGACAGTGGGATCACTGATTTCCTCAAATCTGCCAAGGTCAAAGGCAGGGCTAGCTTTGTTGCTGCTCACAACCCATGCAGGAGCTGGGATGCTGAACTTTAGATCTTCTTTATCCTCTGTCGTTTAATAGATCTTCCATCCCAAGGAGTGTCATCCGGTGTTTTAGGGTCCAATTCCCCCAGTTCTGAGCTTTCTCTCTACCAAACCATGCCATGTCCCCTTTCTGCACCTAACTCAAGACTTCCCTCCTCATTTACATTTGAAAAGTTGGTAACACTAAGCAGGGGATAGAACCAGAACACAAAACTGTCTAACATCTGCACACACAATATGCACTCAACCATGCTTTAAAAATGTGTGCAGTGAGAAAAGACTGGGAATGTTAATTGCCAAGCGTTAACTGAACTGGGGAGGCACGCCCCAAGTGTGGTTTGTGACCAGCTGGGAAACTGGGGGTGCGGGGGGTGGGGAGGGACAGAAAGATCCAAACCCCATCCAGTCCCCAGTCCCCAGCGTTGGGCTGACAAACTAATTTTAATTTTGTCTTCTGCTTCTATATATTTTCTACAATAAACCTGCATTTCTTTTACAATAAAGGGGGGGGGGAATGTTTGTTTGTTTTTTAAACTTCATATCCTTCCAAAGCTTTTCTTGATTCTGATCCACTCCACATGCACTCTGCTCACTCGACTCACGTGCTTCCTCTTGGCTCTTGTCCTCTGTTTCCAGCCTATGAATTTGCATATGTAGCTACAAGAGGTTGCGTTCTGAACCTTCTTCAGCAGATTTCCTATTCATGTACCTCGGCTCCTCTGGTAAGACGAGCTGCCCCGACGTGGGAGGAGCCATTTCCTCCCCACGGAAGAGCAGCCAGGCTCACTGCCTACCAAAAACTCTTGGGGGATCCGCCCCCACCCCAAAAGCTCACCGGAGGGCTCTTCATGCACAGACCAGTTCATGCAAAAGGAACTGCACAGAAAGTGGCCTGGAAGTGAGAACTGTGTGTACACACACACACGTGTACACATGCACACACACACACACATGCACACACACCCCAAGCTGTCTCTTCACTCCTCTATCCAGAGGAAAATGTCATCCCGTTGGTGCCCTCAGATGAACTGGGCAGGCAAGCTCCCCGCTTGTGGTTTGTGAGGGGGTGGGCGGCAGGGGAGGGGAAGTGTCGGGGAGAGCCAATCCACTTCCATCTGGCTCTGAAATCTACACTTATTTTCCTGGACCGGATCAGGATCCCGTTTCCCAATGCGAGGAATCTCGCTCTCTTGGTGACACACACTTTCCCCAAGAATGCTTGGCTTTTCAATGAGGAATTCTTGTAGAGTTGGGATTCTTGGAAACAGGACAAAGACTAATGAATTGCTGGCTCCAGCCTAGGTTTGGAAACCCTCTAGAACTCACAGGGGCAGGGGGAGGAGGGAGGCAGGAAAAGAGGGTGAGGGTGTGTTTGCGGCAAAGCGGAGGGCGGCAGGATCGGGATGCAGAATTGGAATGCTCAAGGCACAAGCACTCCAGAAGCTACCCACTGAGCCCCTAGTCAGAAGCCGCTGTCCATTCTGTGCACAGAAGGCTGGAGGGGTGGGGTGGGGAGGTGGTGGGTACTGAAGAATGCCGGTTGAGGCTACGGAGGTACAACAAAGCAGAAGTCAGGTAGTTGATTGCCGAGTTCATCTCAAAGGGTGAGGGTTGGGCGCTGTTGGGGTGCAATGCAGAGAGCATGGGTCTCGAGGTCAGGCACACCTTACTTGGAATCCCCTCTGTGCCACCAACTAGCTGTGTGACTTCAGGCAAGTTGCCTAAACTCTCAGAACCTCATTTTTCTAGTCTGTAAAATGGGATAGCAGCCACTTTGCAGAGCTGCAGTGAGAATGAGATGTGCTGAAATGTGCGAGGGCATGGCCAGTGTCTGGCACCTAGGGGCCCCCATCAATGGTGGGGTTGCTTGGAGAACTGGAAGAGTAGGAGTTTACAGAGCCCTTTACAGGAGGTCAGTTGCAGAAGGCCTGACAGCTTTGGGCATGGCCAGGGAGTGGGAAGACCTAGCTCCCCGGGGTCGTGCTAGCTGGGCTTAAACTTCCCCCTTACTAGGCTCTTCAGGGGCCTTCGTGTGTCCTGGCAGGTTTGGGTGGTGCCATCCTACCCCAGCTCCAGCTACTAACCCTCTGTAGCCTCAGCTGCTGAAGTGCAAAGCGTGACTGTGTGGGTTACAGATGGCCAGGATGAAACCATAAGGATGTTTACAGGAGTCCTGGGCCCCCTGTCTCCTCCAACTCCAAACTGTCAGAAAGTGTACTGGCTTCTCAGTCAACACCAGACAAACCACCCAACCCTGCTGTCCAGAGAACTCTACAAGTTCTTAAGCCATTCTTCAGAAAGCAGGGGCTAAGTTGCCACTACCCCCAGCCCACCCCCTACCCCCTGCCAAGAGCTCTAGTAACCTGGGCAAGCAGACCACAGCCCCCTGGGTGTTCTAGGTCCAATGGAGAGGCCAAACACAGACATAAAAGACTTCAGAATGCAGAAAAACAAGGGAGAAAGAAAAGAGTTTTCTTTCAAAGGAGCTCATATATGCAGAGGGATCATGAGTTGATTTACGGAATCCACATTCCATGGGGTAAATCCGGGGAGACTTTCCAGAGAGGCTGGTGCTGGGCGGGGTCGCCATGTGGTGTTACCCGCAAGCTCTCCCCAGAAGTCCCCTCGTGTACCCTGTGGCCTGACTGAAGGAGAACAGGCACTTTGTCCCGAAATAGTAAATTTATATAACCTCTCCATCGCAGGGATGCTCGGAGTGGCTCTAGTTACAACAACAAGGGTTTAGGAACTGGAGTGCTTGCAATGGCAAAGGCAGAGAAGGAAAACAAAACAAAATCCACATGAGGTTTTCATTTTCTTTAGCCACGTGAGAATGGCCCTGAAGATCCAGCTATAAATACCCAACTGCCACAAGATGGAAAATCCCCCGCGCGCGCGCGCGCACACACACACACGTGTGCGCACACACACCCCACACACATGAAAAGCCCCTTCAAACAGTTTGAGGGCTTAAGCATGCAAATCAATGTTTCTAAGAATATCTGCCTTGAGAAGAGACAGTGCTGGAGTGCCCGTGCTAAGTGCCGTGTCCTGAGCCCGCCTCAAGCAAATCTGACGGGACACGGCAAGAGGCTGCCCCACGGCCATCAGCAGGGTGCCATGTGGAGCTGCTCCCATGACCCCAGGCCAAGCCAAAGCCCACCAGTGGCCACGAACAGGACGGAAGGGAAGGGCTGGAGATCAAATCCTCTAGAGCAGCCTGCTGGACCCAGCACATCTCAGACTGGGTTCCCTGCAAGCGGAGCCTGAGACAGAGACTGGCGTGTCTGTGATTTATGGAAGCCACGCTCTCAGGAGCAACCGGGAAGGGAATAATGGAAACAGGAGAGGGCAGGAGAAGGATCCAGCGAGAATGTGCTTTCAGGTGAGGTCTAACTTCAGCCCAGTCCTGGGGGAGCCCTGCAGGCTGAGCTGCACTGACACATTTGCCCCGCTAGGGGCTTCTGGACTCCTTTCCTAGCTAGGAAACGATGCAGAGGAGAGGCAGGGGGGAACAAGTGGGGCATACCTCCCAGGCGCCTCTAGGTGAGAGGGGTCCCAACCCACATAGGTGTGGGTGGTTATTAATAGCGGGAGCACCCGCAGCTGGGGATCTGGGCAGGCCACCAACAGCGTCTCCTACATAGGACCTGTGAGCCCAAGTGGCTTGTTGCTTAGAATTTGTATTTTCTATTGATTACAAAGGCTTGTTTTTGTTTTGTTTTGTTTTTGCTTTGTCTGGAATGCTTTTAGAATCGACCTGCTGGAGAGAGAAGCAAAGGTTTGGTCAATGTGATACACAATGCTAATGACCTACCTAATATCTGTTCTCTTCTTCTTCCATACTAATAAGCCCCTGCTTTTGTATGTGGCAGCAACATGCCCAATTAAAAATTTTTCAGCTCTCTGCCCAGCTCCTTGCAGTTTGGGACTCTCTCCCACCCAGACTCCTTATAGTTTGGGACCTCTGCTTAACACAGATTGGGCCAGTTTCTGGATCAGACTTTCAGAGAAGCTTGTTAAAGAGAGAATTAGCCGGTAGGCACTTTTTGTGCTTTGTCATTTTCTTTCTTCCTGCCTGCAATGTAGATGTGAAGATGGAGGTGATGCAGCCATCTTGTAACCATGAGGCAATGATCACAAAGACAAAACTCTCATTGTAAGGAAGGCTGAACAGGGATCCACGGTTCCTGATGGCACTATGGAACTACTCTACCAACTCTGCACCATGTCTGCTGGACTCGTGTAAGAAAAATAAAGAACCCTAGTTTAGGGAGCATCTCTACTCAGGTTTCTGTTCCATGAAGCTGTAGCTGAGCACAAATTCTAACAGACACTAACCTCAAAACACTAGTTCTGTGGGAGGATCCCATGAAAAAAGTCCTTTTAGATAAATAAATTGGGAGGCATTAGTTTAGATGATGTGAAACCAGTTTTTTACTGCAGTGCTTCTCTGAGCATTATGGCTCTGTAGGGGTAAGAGTAGGGGGGAGATAAAAAAGTGTTGCTTAAATTTCTTTAACCACTGAAATTTTTCTTCCCCTAGGAACACCGTGAGAATCTGGCGTTCCATCCAACACAGCTTGGGAAATGCTAGAATAGGTGACCTCTTCAGATACCTTTCCTCCCGAACATTCCATCATTCCCTACCTAGAGGGGATCCCGCAGATAGCCAGGTCTACACACAGCCCTGGCAATGAACTTTGATGGGACATACGAGCAAAAGAACTGAGGCCTGTGAGGCTGGTCAGAAAAAGGCAATGAACTAGGTAAATTAAGAGACTCAATGAAGGGCCAAGTGTCCTGGAATTTTGGAGTATTTACTCCTATATTCCCTTTCCGCTCAGCCAAGGCTCTGGCAGTGGCTGTGCCCCTAGGGCCATGGCTCCGGCCAGGCGGCCCCCGCTCCATGGCCTTGGCTGGCACAGAGCTCTGGTAATACCGTTCCTTCCCTTTGCCCCTTCAGGTGTGGGAGAGCTAACAGCTTCCCAGTGTTGCAGTGTCATGCCAGCCCGATAGGGGTTCACACTGCAGAGCTGAGAGCTGACGTCCACAGGTGCGGTCAAGGATGGGGGCTGCACAACAGAGGACGGCGGCACTCAGGGCCAGCGCAGAGTGTGTCTCTTGGATTGGGCTCAGGCCAGACTCTAAGGAAGGGGGGCTATAACAAAGGGTTGAGGCACATAAAAGAGCTGAAGCAACTGCATTTCAATAAGACACCCAGAGAAGGAGTCAGCTTGGCTTCACTGTTAAGTAAAAGAAAGTAAAGCAATTCCCAGTGCCGGGACATTCTCACTTCAGGGCAGGATGTTTGCAAAAGGAACAGAGCAGTGGCTGTCTATTAATGGAAATCAGAAGGCAAGGAGAACTTCATGGAGAGCAGGCAGTTATGGTGGGAAGAGAGGGGTTCTTTCGCTCTGCAGCAATGAGAAATATTTGAGACCGTTGGTCCTATGTCCTTGTCAAAAGGGATGTCAGGACGATGGTTGTGGTCACTTTCTAGCACTTGCAAGAAATCCCAATAACTCCCAAGGAGGAGGTGGGGGAGAGAAGGATGTAGCAATTTGCGATGTGGGAATGGACCAGAGGGCTGCTGTTTGGTTTCTATTACTATGATGCCATTTTGCATCTCCACCAACACATCAAAATATGAGTCCAACAAATTCACAAATCAGAAAAAAAAAATAGGCCAAGATTTTTAGCTCAACCACAGTAATGACCATGCGCACGTGGGATCAAGTGTAGATGTCTGGAGAACAGCCCATATGGAGATGTCACATCCACCTAAAATATCCCAGATGGCCCGGAGCCAATGGGGACTAGCATCCTTCACTCTTCTGCATGTCTGTTTACCAGCAGAGAAGATGGATTAGCAGTTTGTGCCCATTTTTTAAAATTAACTTTTTTTAAGCTAAAAAACATTTTGGATATCTAAGAAATATAGACAATAATAAACATTCGTACACCCACTACTCAGTATAAGAAGTAAAATATTACAGATACAAATGGAGCCCTGTGTACTCTCCCTTGTCTTTCTTCCTTACTGCCTTCCCAGAAGGAGTCACTTCTCTGAATTTCATAGCTGCGCCCACACATGATTTTATGCTTTAATTCCACATGTAAATATTTGTAAATAAAAGAGAGCATTATTTTGCATGATTTCAAACAATATCAATGGCATGCTTCTGCAACTTCCTTTTTCCACTTAATATTGTTTCTGAGATTATACCTCACTAGTACCTATCTTTAATAATGTCTTTCTAGCCCCTTCATTTTTTTGTTTTGTTTTGTTTTGTTTTTGCTGTACCCCATAGTATTCCATTGTATGTACACATCAAATTATTTAACCAGTATTGTGGCTGGTGAAAGCCATTGGGTTACTTTTTAGCTCTCGAAAACCATGCTGTAATGAATATTCCTGGACATATTTCCATTTCATATGTATTAGAGTTTGTAGACTTACCTAGGAGTGAAATTGCTGGGCAATAGGCTAAGTGCATCTTCAATTTTACTTGATAGCACCAAATTGCCTTTTGAAGTGTTTATATCAATTTAATTTCACCCTTAGTGAATAGGAGTTATCTTTGGCTCTACATCCAATATGATGAGTATGAATTTTTTTTTTTTTTTGGGTCAACCTGATGAGTGTGAAATAGAGTCTCGTTGTGATTTTAATTGATGTATTTTCCAAGCAAGGCTGGGCATCTTTTCATGTTTATGATTCTATAGCATCATTTTAATGTTAGAATGACATTTGCATGCTTTGAGAAATGAAAATAATTTTTCTTTTAATTCTTCATTGGAAAACTTGGAGAGGGAAGAAGAGCTGTGGATGGAGGCAGAGGGAGGACTTCCTTTTGCAGACTGGCTTTGAGATCGGGATTTTTTAAATGAGTCATAATGTTAGAGAAGAAGCACAGGAGGCAGAAATTCCAGCAATCCGTGGGCAATGTGGGGAATGCATTTTTTAGGCCTTGTTGACATTGACTAGGAACAGTTCAGAATGTTTTCATTATGCCCTTCACCTGCGAGGCACACAACTATGTGGACATCGCCAGTGAACTGAAGGAACCTCGGGGACAATTTGTCCATCTTCCTGCTGCAACAAGCACCATATATTTGCCATCTCAACAGATGAAATTGCTCCTCTGATAACAGAAACCTGGAAGGAGACTCCATAGCCTTCTCATTCTCCCAAACACTCTTAAGTGGAATCTAAATTCCTCAACTCTAAGCATCTCCCTCTCATAGCATTAATCAGAGGGAATAGCATTCTTCAATTCTAGATCCTTCCCCCATGACACTGCTGAGTGCCTGGAGGACTCATCTATTTATTCCACGTTCCTGGCACAAGGATGGCGGCAAATTGGATGCACCACTTTGGAACTACGTGAGGGCAGGGACGGCATGTTATTCAACGTCAAAGTTTCAGGAGGCATTTGATTTCTATTCCTTAAGGGAAGGAATTTTTTCCATACTGACCTGAATCTTCTTCTCTAAGCTTTAAGAAGAGTGGAATGATGGAAATAAACAAGCCCTTCTTTCTCAGAATGTAGAAGACATCTAAAAATTCCTTAGGATACCTCTTTTTAATGAAGCCTTACCTGACCTCCCCCATCTCAAAATGACCCTTCCTCCTTTAACTACTTACTACATCAGCACCACATAGTGCCTGATATCCAGGTGAAAGACAACTATCTGGCAAACAATGATAATACCAATAAAGATTTATGTCATTCATACTATGTTCCAGGCACTGTGCTGAGTGCCTTACATGTGTTAATTTGACCCTCATTTGGGAGTAGGCATTATTACCATCATCATTTTATGGATGAGGAAACTGAGGCTCGGTTTCCAAGGCAACACTCCTAGTAAGCAGTGGAATCTGAATGTGGACCCACTAGTGTGACTCTCAGAATCTGCACCAGAAAGCACTGTGCTGTACCAAAGCTACTGCTGGACACACAGAAGCCTTTAAACCCTTCTTGCTGATGTTCTAGTAAAAATGCAGCCGAGGGCTTAATAAGAAATTAATTGTCCCTGGCATCCTTATCTCTGACACCACATCAAATCCTGAGGCCTGAAGAATTTGCTGACTCCTTCTTTATTTGTTAATGAAAGTTCCAGCCACATAGGTTTGCCCATATACACTGTCGCCTCACTTTCAGAGACCCGAGCCCGGGAGCCGGGAGGGAAATTTGCTCCCTGGGATTCACCCACAGGATCTGACTCAGCACACATCACCCTACACCTGGCAGCTTTGTAAGTATTTGTTGAATGACCACAACCATTAACCCAATAATTATACAGTATTTTTCATATACCTTACATCATTCAGACTCACCTCCGCCCTGCACTCCTGGTATTACTGTCATTTCCATTTCACGCATGGCTAAAACCAAGGCTCAGACAGGCTCAAAAGCTTATCTAAGGCAGTTCAGCTAATTAGTGGAAGGCTGGAATCCAAACCTTGATCCTGATACCAAATCCCACGATACCACATCTTTTGCTACTAATTAAGTTGATCCCTTTTAGTCTTTGTCCTTTGCGTGTGTGTATGCACACATACACTCAAACGTGCGCGCACACACACACGTCCACACATGCACACAAGTGCAGAGATGCACACATGCACACACACACGCACACACGCGCACACGTGCACACATGCACACACACAATTGACCTCCCTTTCTGGACCAGTGGAATAGCCATCAGCTCTGAAAAATAGGAAAGAATCTCAATTAAGCTCTTGTTCTATGAACTATGAGTGAATGAATGAGTGAGTGAATGAACAAACATGTGGATCAATGATATAGACAGTCATCAAGTATTCCCTGAGTGTTAACTCTGTGTCTGCCACTAGGCGAGGTGCTGAAAATACCGCAGTGACTAAGGCACAGTCCTAGCCTTCTAGGTGCTTCCAGTCTGTCGACAGAGGACTCTCGATAGTAACTGAATCTGTCAAAGGGAGCTCACCTTGTCAGAGCCTCCTTTGAGCAGGAAATGCTGTGGAGAGGGGAAGGAAAAAGCCAGGCCCTGCCTTACCATGCACAGACAGGGACGTACACCACGTCAGGGCAAATTCCAGACAGACAGTGTTCTGCAAGAGTTTTAAAAAACATACGGCTCCACCGCCCAGGACAGCGATGCCCACCCGGACGTCCAGAGGGTGCACAGACGTCCCCGCTCATGCAGGACAGTTTCGGGTTATGCCTGTTTCCCCCAGTATCCCATCCAGTTAATGTCCCTTTCACTCTTGAGAGTCCTGGTTTAGACAGCAAATTATATGGTCGCCTCTGCCTTCCAGGAAATTCATGACTCTCCAACAGCCCCTGGGCAGGAAAACCATCTGGCTTCCCAAGGTCACTGAGTTGCTGTGTCTGCTCCTTTTTATAGGCCTTCTGCTCACAGCCCCTGCAGGTTCTAGGGGGACAGCCCCCAACTCCACAGCTATTTTTCCCTTCAGTGTTAGCACTGAAGCCAAAATGAGTCACCATGATCCAAAATGTATGAGTTTCAGATTCCCTGTTTTACATCTTGACCCTGACAGTGTCTGCCTATCTGCTCTTAGGCAAGTCATTCAATTTTCGTCATCTGAGCCTCAATCTCCCCATCTGTAGAGAGTGGGTGATAATACCCATCTCATGGGATTGCTGTGAGGATTTGGTGATGTAGTATCCAGTAGATGTAGGGAAAACACCTTGTGCAGTGCCTAGCGTAGAGGCCTGCCCCTCCCCTGCCAGCAGACTCTCTGGAACATATGAACTCTCAGAAAGGGGACAGAGGATGTTAACGTCTCAGGAACCCCCCGTACATGACCCGGCCTCAAGCCTCTGTACTACTGAGCTGGAACTGCTTCTTCATCCTTCAAGAATATGCAAAACATGGCACAACCCTTCCATAAGACTTTGGCCACACACCCTAAAGCTGAACATGTGCATTCCTGATGATCCAACAATCCTGTTCCCAGGAACGTACCAACAGAAATGCATTCATGTGTTCACCCAAGAGTGCACAAACGTTCACAGCAAGGCTATTCACAACAGCTCCAAACTGGGAAACCACCCAAATGCCCATCAACAGAAGAATGGATAAAATGTGTTATATTCACATAATGGAATACTATGCACTGATGAGAATGAATGAGCTACGTACACAGCAACATAATATGAGCAAAAGCCAGACACAAATGAGCACCCATTTGTGAATCCATTTACATGATATTCAAGAGAAGGTAAAACTAATCTATGGTATTAGATGGATGATGGGCAGGTAGAAACCAGAAGGGGACAAGAGGAGGTTTTCCAGGGAGGGCTGGTGGGGGGAGGGGGCTTGAAGTGCTCTGTTTCTTGATACGGGTGTGTTCAGTTTGAGAAAATCCATTTAGCTATATACTTATAAACTGTCTAGTTTTCTAAATTATGTTGGACTTCAGTAAAGTTAAAAGAAAAGTTTTAAATGGTAAATATATTTATTTGGGAGAGAGTTGAGTAGAGTAGGCAGGCAACAGACAGTTAGCAAAAGGCAGTGGGATACATTATTTAGTTTATGTTCGTTGAGCCCCAGCTCTATGCCAGATGCCGGGGAAACAGAGCTAATGAGACTTGTCCCTGTTCTCCATCATCTTCATCACCTTCTTCACCATCGATAACATTTCTTACAGCTCGCTATGTGCCAGGCATGGTTTCGAGTGCCTTTTATTACTTCTTTACTTTTCTCCCCTTTTTAGTAACCAAATAATTCTTCATAAGAATCCATTTTACAGATGAGGAGAGTAAGGCCCAGAGAGATGAAGTAACTCGTGCAAGGTCACACAGCCAGCAGGAAGTGGAGCGGGAATCTGGACCTCAGCCATCTGAATCCAAGGCCTGAGCTCTGAAAAACAACTTTACCTGGCTTCCCACAGCTGAGACACGTGGTCTGTTTATCAGCAGTCAGCCTCAGCTTCCATTTAGAGAGCCATGGATGTGGGTCACATGACCTCCGTTCAGGGCAAAGGTGATGGTAAATTACCGACTTTGTGTCCTGGAAGGGCAGAGCAGTTCCTACCTCTGTCTCTGGGCAGCTGCCAGGCATGACAATGCCTCATGGTGGGGAACAGACTGATAAATACACGGATGGAGATTTACCATAAAAAGAAACACAGAGTTAAAATGGCTTGATCCTTCCACGGCCCAAAGTCTGCAAAGCTCTGCATTTGTTTCCCTGTAACTTCAAAGCTGCCTCCGGCACTGTGGAAATATCGGTGCATCTCCCCACCGACCTAGACTCACCTTCTCCCCACCCTGCCCTGGGCAAGGGAACCTGAGGCGGGGGAGGGAGGAGGCGGGGGGGGGGGGGGGGGGGGGGGGGGGGGGGGGGGGGGGGGGGAGGCTGCGGTATCTGGGAGTTGTTGACACTGACCCCCTGACCCCGGGGAGTGTGGTCAGACGCTGAGCTGGGAGTCCAGACCCCGGAGCCTGGTGGACCAGGCATTCATCACGCAGGCACACTTTACCGCGGCGTTTGGGCAGGACAACGGGAGGACATGACCTGAGCGGAGCAACGCTCAAAGCACAGCACCAAAGACTGCCTGTGCTTGGGACGAAGAATAAGAAACAAGCACCACAAGGAGGAATCAGGTTTGGCAGAGCCCCATGCAGCCGCGACGTGAATACCTAGGCAGGCAGGGAGGTGGCTCCCAGTGGGCCAGCGGAGTCCCCTGAGACCGCCTTTATCTTGCAGAACCACAGGTAAGGCAGAGAGGAATTCCCAAAGGGAATTCCTTCGAGCCCCCGTCTCCAGGCAGGATGGTCACAGAGCCATCTGATTACACTTCTACCCAGCTACACCTATATCCCTCAGAGTAGCATGGGAGGGGCGGGGGACGAATGCAAATTTGGCAATAAAAAGCAAGACATTTGCTCAGTCTGCCCAGTTATGACACAACTCTATCTGTAGAGAAATCAGTTGGGTGTCGCCTAGAAAGCACACAAAATAAAACAAAGGGGAAAAAATGTGCTTTCATATTCTGACATAGCTACCAACAATGACCTAGACAATCATGGACTCCTCCAAAACAATTTCATGTAAAATAGTTAAAACTTGTGCAGTTGCACCAGGCACTGTGCTGAAGACTTAACAAGCAGCTTCCCATTTAACTGACTCAATGACCCTAGGAGGAAAGGAATGTTATCTCCATTTCGCAGATAAGAAAACTGAAGCACAGACAAGGCTCATAACTTGTTGGGCAAGTTACTGAACAGCAAGGCAGGTAGGGTTTCCTGGAGGCAGACTCTGAGATGGAGCAGGGTGGGCAGGCGGCTTGTTAGGAAGGGCTCTTGGTGGGCAAGCGGCTTGTTAGGAAGGGCTCTCGCAACCATAGCCTGGGGTGTGGGGAAGGGGAGGAGGGAGCTGTGGTGCAGCTTCAGCTAAGCCCCAGCCAACCCCATGAGGAGGCCTGGAGCCAGGATGTCCTCTAAAATGGTCTCACTTTGGGGAAGAGGGGCCAGGCCTTCATAGTCCCCCAGTCACTGGGTTACAGGGTAACCCACGAAGGGGCATGGGCAGGAGTGACAGGCAAGGCAAGTCTCTTCAGCCAAGGTCATTCCAAGCAGGGCTGACCATGGGCAGCAGCCCCTTCAGCTGGGGACTCAGTCCTGCATGGTGGTCAGGGGGCCCAGACCAGTGTCCACTACACAGGGGCTCGGATCCAACCAGACAATCTGACTGTAGAGTCCACATGCTTGGCCATTATACTACACTGCCCGATTGCTCCACCAGGACCATTCTCCGCTCCAATTCATCAGCCTGCTGTATTCCTGCATGTTCAGGAACAAGGAGATCCAAGGGGGCAAGGCCAACTCTGATGAGCAAGAAGGCAGCCAAGGGGCAAAACGGGGCCACACATGCCATGTAGTCACACCCCAGGGTGGTCACCAGGCTGTGTACGTCACCCACTCAGCCTGAGTGCTAAACCAAAGCTTTCCTGGGTGATGGATGATTCTTGAACTGGCAGACTCATGGACTCAAATTAGTGATCACCCTGGATGGTACCATATTTAATAACTGGCTGATGAAAAAAGTGAATGCCCCAGCAAGAATGACATGACCTCAAATCTGTACAGCTGTGTGTATATCTAGGCATAAAGAAATCAGAAAAAATAAAAATAAGTTAGATCCACTGTAGGGGTGACCTTGACATATGGTCAAGGGGAAGAAAAGTATGCTGCAGAGTAACACATGCAGGAAGATTCAATTCCAGTGAAAAACAAGTAAGACCCCTCCATACTTGCATGCACACCTGTAAGTATTTGTACGAATGAATGAAAAGTTAAAAAAGGAAACATTACTAGGCCATTAACATGAATTACCAGGGTGTGTGGGGGGGTAGATACATAATCTGTTTTCTATTTGTCTTTGTGTATCTTTGCATGATACTGATTTGCTTGTTTAACAAGGAAGAATTACTTTCATAATAAGAAGAAATCAAGTAAAGAACACATTTTTAAAATGGCCTGCCTAGCGCCATGTACATAGTGGTGGCCTGTATGAAATGCTATTTCATTCCCTCTCCTCCTTCCTTTCTGAACTGTTCATTTAGGGATGATCAAAATAAAATAAACATATAATTTAAGGTGAAGAGTTTTCTCTGCCCTCTCCAACCATTTGAACAGAACTTCATTTTAACATTATTCCACACAAAATACCCATCTGCCACCAAAACAAATCTGCCACTAAAATCTATAAAAATTATACCATATATTCTGTAGTCAAATAACAAAGCTGTGAATTATCTACTGTTTGGTATTATTTGTGACCAAGCTTCTATTACGGTGCTAACAAAAGCTAATCATACCAAGCCAACTCCCAATTATCTTGGCACATATACATGAAAAGCTCAGAGAAGCCAAAACCCAACTTTTCACCACATCTGCTGATGAGAAATCAAGGAGTTTGTTTTAAGTTTCTTCCATCCATCCCTGTCCCTTCTATGGCTACGCCATAGAAGAAGTGTTCTAGAGGGTAGGAGCCACCACAGAATGGCAGGATGAGGACACAAAGCATCCACATTGTCTATTAACTGGGTAGCCCTTACCCATCTGGTTGGTTATGGCAACTTGCTCTTGCAATCCCATCAGCACCTAGGCAAGGCCTATTCATGCCTCAAGGGTTAACTTGGCTCTGATTGCATTGGATCAAGGGTCTAATTGACACTGTTTGCTAGCAGGTGTGGATTCTACAAGTGAATTTGATTTTTATGAGCTGCAAGCATGTAGAAGGCATGAAGGAGACTTAGTCCTTCCTTGACTCTAATGCAAATGTTATGACAGAGCTGTGTGCCAGGCTCCTGGGAGTAAGGAGGACAAGGGAGCTGTAGGGAGCCTTGCAAAGGGGACACCTGAGTCGGCCATGGAGGATGAGTAGACCAGGAAGGTAAGGATGGGAGAAAGGTCTTCCAGGTAGGTATAGAGAACTACCAACATGGGTACAGGGGTGGGATGTTCTTGAGACTACTGCAATAAAACGGAACTTAGCCCTCGAGCAATGGTGGGGATTGCTAGTTGGCACAGCAACTGGCCATGCAGCAGCACCTCACTCACACATCCTGGGGCCCCACCTGTGTTGTCTTAAAAGGACATCTTTTATCTCAGAAATCTCACAGTAGTCTTTCTTCATCACACCGGCTTACTGACTGCTTATTTTTTCCTACCACATCTCTTGTTCTGTCTCATGATACTGGATTTAGGTTTTGACTTTAGCCTGGTTAGTTTTCCCTCTGTGTGGCCAATGGCCAGTAACTAGAACAACCACCACAGCAGTAGCTAGTGTTTGCTGACTGCTTACTCTCAGTCAAGGGCTGACAACCCTCACGACCACCCCGAGGGAGGTGTTATATTATTTTATTATTATCCCCACTTTTCAGATGAGAAAGCCGATAATCAGAGAGTTGAAATAATTTGCAAGATCTTACAATAGGTAAGTCGTCCAGGAATCATACACAGGTTTGTCTGATTCTAGAACCTGTATTCTTAAAGACCATGCTGTATGACCTTCCCTAAGCTACTACACTCGCTCTGTGAGTGTCTGAAATCTAAAGTGGGAGCCAGGAAACCTTTTGTATAAAGGGCCAGATCGTAAAACTTTTAGCTTTGTAGCCCATTCAGTCTCTGTCATATCTACTCAACTGTGCCATGGTAGCATGAGAGCAGCCTTAGACAATACATAAATGATGGGTGTGGCTGTGTTCCAATAAAACTTTATAAAATAAGGTGACAGCCTGGATTTGGCTGTCGAAACTGCCAACTCTTAATCTGTAGTATTGTGTTCATTCGTTTAGCCAGTGTTTATTGAGCATCTACTTTGTGCCTGGCACAGTTCTAGGATCTGGGAATACAGAGAAAACTATGCAAACCCTCCACCCTCATGAGGCTTAAATTCTAGCAAAGTCATGGCTGTTTGTTTTGCCCATGCCTGCTACCCTGGGTCCTAACTATAGTGCTTTTCACTCCTCTCTTAGACCTGTGATTCTCAACTTAGATTTCAGATCACCTGGGGAGCTTTAGACCTTTCAATGCCTGGGCTCCATCTCCCAGAGATTCTAATTCAATTGGTTTGAAGTGGGCCCAGGTTGGGATACTTTTGTAAGATCTTCATGTGGTTCTAACGTGCAGCCAGGGTTGAGACCCAGCACTTGGATAGCTGTTTGCTTTCTGTTTCTTCCGCTTACTTGCTATGTGAAATAGGATGAGTCTTTCAAGCCTCCAGAGCTTGGTCTGTAAAATGTAGTTAATACCAACCTCATATGATTGTTGTGATATTCAAAAGAGACAAATGTAAGGTGCTGTCATCATTGTGCCATTATTCTTAGGTCTTAACGTTAGGTACTACACCTCAGTGATTTCTATCCTTATTTTTTGACCCAAGACAGTGTTTGGGATTTTTAAAACAAGCTCTATAGAGAGGGAGCTCATTAATAACCCAAGTTCGTGGGTGAGTGAGCTGGTGGCCTTTCCTTTCTTCCCATAGAGGGTTTCATGGGGCTGCCGTTGGCTTGGCGTAAGGAGCACTGCTCTGTGCCCTGCTTTTGCATTAACAGTCTCCATCTCCAGGCCGAAATATCTGACCTTTGAGCACAATTGTCAAGCCTCAAATAAGTGGCTTATTTACTTTGACTTGCAGACACATGTCCAAACCTATGTACTTGCGTGACTTAGAACTGGAGAGGACAAAGGCGTTAATATTTTGCTAAGCACTGAGCTGTTTTCTGGGTCCTTCCCGTATGTCATTTCGTCTCATTTTCACAACAACCCTGGAATGTGAGACTAGTTACTCTCCTCGGTCAGCAGATGAAGAGGACTCAGAGAGGCTGAAAAGCCTGTGACATGCTGGTGCCAGAACTCAAACCTCAGTCTACTTGATTCTAAAGCTCTTTCCATGGAAGCATGGGGCATCCTACAATAATTCCACTCCTCTTTGGCCAGGATTTAAAGAAACATCAAACTGCCCCAGTCCATTTTTCTCAGGGTTTTCTTGAGTGGGAACTCAGAAAGAAACCCACAGCACGTGCTGATGACCACAGACTGATAAGCCTTGGGCAGAACTAGCATAGTGAACCAGGCTCAAAGAAAAGGCACTTCCTCCCTCTGCTGCCTCTGGACTGTGCAGTTTTAGAACCTCATAATGAAACAAAAAACAAACAAACCAAAAAATGTGAGGAGAGAGTTAGAGAAGTAGATGCTGCCAGGAGGGAGGAATTCTCTGACCCCCAATCTGGGCCATCTCAAGAGAAGTTGGCCACTGGCTGAGCCTCTTAAAAGCTTAAAAGTCATCCCAGGCCATGGTTAAAGAGCGAGCTTGGACAAAACAAAAACAAATATGATCTTCAAAGTCTTAAATGTCAACTTGAAGGATAACTTAGAACCTCTGGGACGGGCCAAGAGGACCTGCAGCTGCTCTCGCCAGCGTCAGATGCTCCTTCTTTCCTTCAGAGCAGCCACTTCCCAGAGAATGTATCCACCAGGGTTCAGTGGGCAGCCTCCTACCTCGTACCCCCTGGAGATGTTTATGATGGCTAAAGTTTCCATTCCTCACAACCCACCACATTCTCCATGACTCTGACCTGAGCACCGGGGACAAAAAGAGGCTGCCTAACCAACCTCTGACCTCAGGCTTGTCCTTCAAGATCCAGTTGGTTCTTGACCCTCCTAGCCCACCATATATACACTACCTGCTCCCTGCCCTTCCCCCTCCCCAGAGAGCACAAGCAAAAGAGAGACTTCTAGGCCAGACATCCAGGATGCCTGGTGCCTCCTCCCTACCCTCAGGATAATAGACCAGGCATGCTCATGGATAATCCTCACTGGTCACCTTTTCTAGAGGGAGTAAGCAAGAGTGACCTGAGCCCTAGAAACTCTAACCACTGGCCTTCAATCATGGAAAATATATAGCTAGATTTAGGGAGAGGTCTTCCCATCCTAGCCCCTGATGGTGGGAAAACTGAAAAATAAAAAAGATGACATTCCATTTGTTAAGAGTCTATAGCATTCCTAGCTCCATTCTTAGTCCTTTTGCACAAATGTTACTTTTGTAATGACTTGGTGAGATAGACACTCTCCTCATTTTTCAGATGAGGAAGCCAAAGCGCAGAAGGAATAAGTAATGTATCCCAGGTTACTCATTCATATATAGATCACAGTTCTCTCTTTCTCTCTCAGGGCAGCTGCCCTGGAGCCTGCACTCTTTCCACTGTGTCAGGCTGCCTTCGAAGTCCAGGGCTGAATGACACAGTATCCTTGACACAGAGTCTCTGGCTGAGAGATCTAGAGGGTCATCTGCTATCAAAGTCAAGGACATCTTCCAAGTTGTTCTTTCTACCATGTGTGTTCGCCCTTTGCATCTTCAGGAATGCATCCTCTCTAACTAATCTAATCACAGAGAGGACCAGAGAGCTGGCCAGACGCTTAGGCTGATAGAAGCAGTGGTGAGAAGGCTTCAGTGTCAGCCTAAGCATCCGTGGCTGGGAATTCATTATAGGTTTGAGGTTTGTGAAATGTCTCCTAGAGCAATCCCAGAAGGGTCAGGATTCCACCGGCCCTCCAGAGAAACCCCACACGTTGAAAGAGCTGAAAGCCCGGTTGTCACCTGCTGCCCTCCTTGAGGAGTCCTGTGCTGGACAAGGGTATTTCTAGGAATCCTGGTCTGATGGTCTCCTCTGTCCCTGGATATTTAGTCTTCTACTTTTAAATAATGGGAATGAGTGAGAACATTTAAACTGGCTACTTCCATTGGCCCCACTAAAACCAAAGAAGAAACTTCCTCATCATTCAGCCTCCCTATGCCTTCCCAACCACCCATGCTTACCCTTTGTCTTCATCCTTTACCCTTGCACCCAAGGCTACTATTCAGTAATAGGGAGAGTTTAACCTGTGTTCTGTGTCAAAAACTTTGGAGGCAGGGAGTTGGGAAGAAGGACTGGGGAGAGAACATACTCTCACAGAAGGCAGTACCATTTCAACCTCCTCCACACCCACCAAAAGCAACATCACTCACAGGCCTTCCTATTATTGGTCCTGTACTCACTGTCTCCACCTTCTTGAGCCCCTGACTTGCTAAGTTCTCATGCCCGGGAGAATTTTCTCTCCTCTTTTTGCCCTGATGGGGGCACAAGTATTCCCTCAGCATCCGAGGATCTGGAGGAAGAGGTCCAGAAAACTCAGCCAGGAGTTAGGAGCCAGAGTGTGCAACTACCAGGGAGCTAAGACAATAATAGCACAGTTGTTTTCTTAAAGGAAGAAATGGGGGTGAGACGTAGTTCCCAGCAGGGATGAAGAAATGCACCATTTATACTTCCATGCCTGAGGCCATGGCTGCCCACCACCACACAGTCACGTATGTGAAAACACGCGCTCAGTGTGCATCTCCCGGCGAGCCAGCCATCCCTGTTTACATGCAACCCTGTTTACACTGCCCACAGGACTCCTTCCTTCTCCTTCATTACACTTCAGACGACAGCACACTCCTGAAGTCATTAAAGTAGTCTATTTCTGACATCGCTGCCTGCTCAATCTTTTATGGCACTTCCCTAGAGGTCAATTTGTAAAATTTCTAAAATCTTTCTCAAATCTCAACTTCCTGTGAGTCTGTTTTTACATCCAGATTTCCTCCCTGTCCCCTCATTCTCTCATTTTTTTCTAGGGCATAGGGAGAATCCAGTAACCTTCCTCCCACCCAAACACTGGAGGTTGGCTCTATTGCAAAATGCAAAACCAGAGACCTGGCTAGAGCAAAGCTGAAAATTCTGGCTGGCTGTGGTCACTCGTTGGAGGGACCCAGCTATTGACATGCAGTGCCGTGCGTTGTGCAGTCCAGGGTAGAGGGACAGACCTACACAGCCCTACAGCCCATTTCCTCCCACCCTCAGTGGAGCAAACTTTCCCCTCTGGGTCCTAGGGAAAATCCAAAACCCCTTCTTCGGATGATGGCTTTTCAGAGAAATCCAAGAAACTAAAAGCAAAACTTGGAAGGGGAAAAACACAAAACTTTAAACTTTTGCTTTCATTCCCATATAGGCTTCAAGGAAAACCTATGGGGACTTTTTCCTGGAAAGGTGTGATTTTCCTTCCCACCCCACTCAGAAACTTTCCAAATCCACCACAGAATTGGCGGAGAAGTGGCCAAGGCAGAGAGAGAAGAGTTAAATCAAGCCCAGACCTCAGCAATCTGTGTTCAATTTTGATAAAAATCTCTCTCCCTCTCCCCCACCGCCCCCCTTCCTCCACCCCACAGCTCAGACACGTCTCTTTATGTTATGAGCTTGCATCTTGTTTGGGGCACCGCGCGCACTCCCAGAGAACCTGGCGGGACCCCACCTCGGCCATGTGGCAGAAACATCCGTCCCACTGCCCAGGCAGGGCTGGACACAGGGCCACAGCGTCCTAGCCACCTCCACCTCCACTTCCTCCTCCTCCACTTTACAAAATTACCTGCCTCCAGGCCAGATCCCTCCTTCCCGGGTTGAGTCAGGGTCCCCACGCCTGGTGAGGTCAGGACAGGGGGTGGGCTGCGGCGGGCCGCAGGTGCTGAGAGCCCCAGCGTGGGGACCCCTTTCCCGGGATGCTCCTTCCCTGGCCCAAAGTCCCGCTGCGCCGCCGCCGCCGAGAACAAGGACCTCACCGCGGCCGCTGCCCGGCCCGCTGGCCAGAGGCCAGGCCTGCAAGCGGGAGCTGGGGGCTTGCGAAGACTCCAACCCGCCCAAGTGAAGGCACAAGCAGAGCCACCGGGAAAAGCCACCACTAAAAAGTTGCCAGTTCAGGGGATACCTTCTCAGTCTGTCCACTTGCGACAACAAGGAGTCAGATTTCAAAGCCACACACACACACACAAAAAAAAAACATTTTTTTTTTAAGTCTTCCAAAGACACTTCCTGCGTCGAGATGTGCCCGTGCAGACAGACACACACGCAATCACACCCACCCGCACGCACAGGCCCTGGGAGCCCACCCCAGCGGCGCGGGCTCCCGCAGACGCTTCAGGGAAACAAAACCGCCAGCCTGCGGGGCTGCCGCGTCGGGGCGAAGGCAGAGGGGAGCGTGCCTTCCCCCAGGCCCGGCCCGGCCGCCGCACAGCGCGCCGCCGCCGCCGCCGCACTTACTCGCGCCGCGCCCGGCCCGCGCCCGGTCCGCGCCGCCCGCCGCTCGCCGCCCGCCGCGCTCTGCCGGCCGGAGCAGCGCCCGCTCCCCGCCGGGCCCGGCCTCGCGCCGCCGCCCGCCCCGCTCTGACGTCAGGCGCCTCGCAGCGGGGTATTTATGGCAAGGACACTCTGCGTTTTCCCTAGGTAGCGTTCCGATCGCAGCTCCCCGGGATTTGTGACTCTCACGCTCGGAGCCGGCGGCGGGCCGGGGCGCGCACAATGGGGCGGCTGTTCCCCCCGCTGGCAGGGAGCCTTGGGGAGCGCGCGCGCGCGGGCCAAGGAGGCAGAAGTGGCCACCTGGGCAGGGGCTCCCTCCTCCGCTTCTCCTCCGGGCTGGGGGAGTCCCGGCGCTGCGGGGCCCCCTCGCCGCCCTCCTCCTCCTCCCCGCAGCGTGTCTGCGCTGCAGGACGGTGGGTCCAGGGAGGAGCTGGGCGAGACGGCAGAGAAATCAGGCACGACGACGGAACAGCTAATTAGGAGTGCTGGTCCACGCCCTGACAACTTTTCCGTTTCTTTTCTGGGAGTGTGTGTGTGTGTGTGTGTGTGTGTGTATATATATGGTTTATTTTTATTAAATTATGTTCCACACTCCCTGCCTCTGTATAGCTTTCCTAACTCGGTGCCAGTCAATTCATCTTACTCCATTGCTTATATACATAGCTTGAGCAGTTTACAATAGTTCTTATTCATACTTTTAAAAATTGCTTTTAATTTTTTTTTTTTAATGTGATCATTGTCCATCTTCTTGACTGGACTGGAAATCCCCATACTCAAGAGCAACTGTTTCCTCCATGGCTGGCGATGCCCTCAGGGTGAGCCTTTGATCTTATCTATTTCCTATTTTCCCCATATTCCCAGGACTCCCTCTGCAGGTAAATGGTGTCCCCACTGTGCGCTGCCCTGCCTAGAGTTTCAGGGTGTTCAGCTCTGGGTTCTGATGGTCATCTGTTTCCCCACCCAGCTGAAGGGGCTTAGAGAAATGGCTGATTAAAGGCCCATCCTTCCAAAGAAAAAGAGAGTGTAATGCATTGTCCTTCACGGCTCCCAAGGATTGGAGAACAAACTTAAAATGATGCACATGAGGTGCAAATTACTGATACAGTTAGATAACGTAAGTGTTTAGTATTCAACTCCCCATTAATGAGAAGGGGCACAGATAACAGCAAATCATTAACACACAACTAGAGTGAGCTCCCCATCAGCCCAGACGGAGTAGGAGTGGAGGTGTGTGCGAACCACAGTTACAGCACAGCAGAGACTCAAACACTTGGAATGTGTTTACCCCTCTGGCAGCAGCTGGTTAGGGCTGATTGTCAGAAGGAGCCAAAGTCCTGGGGTTGGGCCTCTTGGTAGGGGACATCCATGTTGTTTTGATCCAAGCCACAGAAGGCCCTAGAGCCCTGCTGTTGGGTCATTGTTAGGCGGCTGTCCTCAGCATCACATCCCACTTCCACCTCCCTCAGTCCTCTCTCTCATGTCAAGGCTCATGGCAAGCTGAGCTCTGTGCTGCAGCAGACTCTGCAGATTGGCTCCTAGAAGCCATTGACAAATCCCTTCTCCCTTGCCTTCCAACCGAAGCAGCTAGAAATCTACAATATTCACCATCCCAGACTCTCTTGTAGCTCAGGAATAGCTATGAGACTCAGTTCTGACCAGTGAGATTGGAATGCAGAAGGCAGAGGACAGTTTCCACAAAAACTCTTTAAGAAAAGGTCAGATTCAAATGGCATTCCTTTGACATTCCCTATTCCTCTTTCCCCCATTTCTTCTCTCCTGGAGCATTGGTAGGATGCCTGAAGATACAGCATCCACCTTGCAACCTTAAGAACAACATCTGCTCACTTAAGGGCAGTGGAGCAGGAAGGTAGAAGGAGCCAACGTCCTAGATACCATCCGTAAGTGGCTGTGCCTCCCTCTAACTTTCTTGCTAGGTGAGAAAAATAAACCCCCATGCGTTTCAATTATTATAATTGAGTCTTCTACTATTTGCAACCAAATATAATTTTATCTAATATACTTCCATCATTCACCAAAATATAATACTGGGACAATTACTGAGCATTACCTTACAGATATGACAAGTATTTTTAACGTGATGCTTTGCATTTGCGTAACTCTTTATAGTTTACAAAGCCTATTCGCCTATATCTCCTCTGAACCTCAAAACTTTGGGAATTATCAGTAAAACCTTTTTTCTAAAATAAGAAAAGACAACAGCTAATGAGTGTCCTGCCCCAGGTTGCTCGTCAGCAAATGAGGGAGCTTAGATCCTAACCTAGTTCTTCTTACTCCACGTCTATGTATTTTGTACAACATCTTTAATTACACAACAAAACACTCTGATAAAGAACCCTCATCCTTTCCAAGTCAGTGTGAATCCTATTTAATTTAACCAAGGTGAATCAGATTGCAAATAAATTCTGGAACTGGAAATTGCCACAGCCCGCTCCCAGTCAAGTCCAGTCCTCCATCTCTCCTTCCCCTGGCCTCTCCTGCTGCCCCCTGACATCCTGCCCCGAGTCCCTGCAGGTGTTTATTCTAAGGTCACATGGCCTTTTAGATGACTCCAGTCTCGTCGTTCTTTCTTCTCTCATTTTTGAACTGTTTAGACCACCCTTTTCGCAAGGTGCTCCCCTCTCTCCTGGACATCTTCCCAGCACATCTTTCTTTGTGCTTTGGTTTCTCTTCCCGGTTCCTCTTCTTCTGCCAAGATCTCAGTGTTCCCCAGGGTTTGGTCAGCAACCATCCTTTCCCTGAGCATCACAGACTCTCCTCTCGTGATCTCATCCTTTCTCCTGAATTCCACCACAGGCTCAATAACTGTCCGGGAAAGTCAACCCTTACGTCTACACCCAAGTCTATGCCCAGTTTCCTCTCAACTTTAATCCCTCTTTCTAACTACTTATTGTCTATACTTCCCAGCATATAGCAAGTATTAAATAAATGCTGTGTATGTTTAATTATCATTGTCAAAATAAAGGATGCAAAAGAGTCACTAAGGCATAAGAGAGTTTTACGACAGACACATTTCTCCTATCAGGAGCTATGGCGTAACCATCCTCCCTTGGAAATCACTCCACAGGCCAGTCTAATTGTCCACGGTCATAAGAGAAGTTCATGGAATTAATAGAAATTAGTAGCAGCAGACCAAATAGAAGCGAAGTGGAAGACCTAATGAGAAATGGAATCTCTTTAATTCCCATTACATGGGTGTCTGTGAGAACCTGTCTACAAGATTGACAATGGGTAACTTCATTTCAGACAAAGAGAGAGAAAAGATGAGATTAAATTAAAGATAGTGCCAGAGACTTAGAGGCGGTGGGTGGGGGCCAGGACAAGGATGGGAACAGGGAGAGTGAGGCAAAGGAGCAACAGAATATTCTAGGTCTGGGAGAGGGAAGTGTCCATCCCTGCCCAGGCGTTCTTACTCAGGTTCTACTGGGACGAGGAGTGAGAGAACTTCATAAAATGTGTGGATCTCAGTGCTAAGGAGCATTTTTTGGGGTTGGTAAGCCCTGAAGAGTCTATGAAGTGGAAGGGCCCTCTCCAGGGTCATCTGAGTCAGCCCCTACCTCCAACCTTGCCTGTCACAGAGGCCTAATACAGTTGGTGGTCTCTCCTATTCCCAAAGTGCCAGGGAGGGTTCCATCCTTCTTCACCTGCATACTCCGGGGGTGTTCCCTGAACGCACAGCAGGGCCCTGTGAAGCACACCACTCACGTGGAAAATTGCACCTGCTCGACGCAGGGTCCTCAAATAGCTCCTTAAGGTCGGTCTGGCTTCCAAATCCCTCCATGTACTTCCAGGGCCCAGCCTGTCACCGTGGGAAGCAGGCTTCCCAGAGGCCCCTCCTTGCTCACCCTCCAGGGGTAGAGCTCCTAGTCGGCACCGTGTAGACGGTGCACAGTAACGCTTAGAACGACTTTCTGAAGAATGAATGAGACCTCCATGAATATGTCACCTGGTCAATATGAGGCTCTCCAAGAATGGCAAACACCTTTCCCTGGTTTACTGACCCAGTCTGTAGCAGATGGTGAAGAGAACTCAAGCGTTAGAATCAAAGACCTTGGTTAAATCCCTAGCCCCACCTCTCACTGCTGTGTGCCATCAGCGTGACAGGTAACTTTCTCAAGCTTAGTTTTTGTGATAGTCAAGTTCATGTGTCAACTTGGCGGGCCCACAGTGCCCAGATATTTGGTCAAACATTATTCTGGATGTTTCTGCAAAGATGTTCTCTGGATGAGATTAACATTTAAATTGGTGGACTTTAAGTAAAGCACATTACCCTTCATTATGTGGACGGGGCTCAGGTAATCAACTAAAGGCCTTAATAGAACAAAGGCTGACCTCTCTGCTTCCCATACCAAGCAAGAGGGAATTCTTCCAGCAGGCTGCCTTTGGACTCAAACTGCAACTCTTTCCTGGGTCTCCAGTCTGCTGGCCTACCCTGCAGATTTTAGATTCACCAGGCCTCCACAATTACGTGAGCCAACGCCTTGAAATTTATCTCTCCCCCACCCATTCAACAATGACATGGGATGAAGACCATTTCGTCCCAAAGGATTGTTGTAAAGGTCAAATGAAGCAAAAGGAACTGAAAGCCTCTATTTCAATAAGTTTTTCCAAGACTGGGGAGGAGGAGGAGGATCACCCAGAATCACCCAGGTCTCTCTCATCCCACCACTCAGGCCAGGAGTCCTCAAACTACGGCCCACAGGCCACATGTGGCCCACCTGGTGTTTTTGCCACCGCTGCCTGTCCTGCTTAGCAGCCAACTCATCCAGGGCCCACAGTGCACATGTGTGGAATGTGTGCCACACTCTCCAACGGTCTGAGGGACAGTGAACTGGCCCCCTGTTTAAGAAGTTTGAGGAACCCTGAGACTGTCACAATCAATCTGCAACCCCCAAGCTGTTCAGGGAGGTGTCAAACTGCAACCCTCCAGGCTCTGTTCAGGGAGGTGTCTACCTTTTAGCAAGAATGCTGTCAATGCCTAGAAGGCAGAAGGAACTTGTTCTGAACTGGACCCCAGTCCAGCACACACACATCACCATCAGTTATTTTGATCACGGGTCTGCTCATGGGCCTATCCTACTTCTGTCGCTTATAATAATGGCTATAATCTCCATTGTTTGGGACAGGAATCCTGGACTTCTATTATCTGACAGTAACTTCCAAGGATACAACTAAAGAGAAAAAATGTCCATGGCTACCACAATTTCTTCCTGAAAAGTAGCTATCAGTAGGACTTGAACTTGATATCACAGCAGTTTGAGGATATTTTAGGTCCTCATTGTCATGTGGCTTAGTAGAAAAGCCTCAGAATCTGGCATAGGAAAAATCTGGTTTCTAGTTCCAGCTCTGGCTCTTGCAACTAAGAACATTATTTCACTTCTCTGCAACATATGGATGAATAGAAGGACCAATCACATGATGGTAGAGGATTAAATTACAGAAGGTTTGCACCTTACGGATGGCCACTATTCTGATATACATTTCCCTCTCTTTGACCTCTTTCCTTCCTCGCACCCCTTGACAGACACACAGCTCCTCTGCTAGCTAATATGGAGAGTGCACTTAATATTAACATACAATTCCGCAGGTCCCTGACATCCAGCTCTTTGCAAACCTCTTTGCCCAGAGCCAAGAAATCTCCCCTGGCTCAGACGGAACCACACCAAATAGGCAGCAATTGGAAAATTGCCCCAATAAAGGCCGCCTCCTTCAAGACGAGCAGGACTGCATTTTTGAGAAGCCTTCTCAGGTTGTTGGCAGCGGCTTTGAGGGTCAGCTCTTGCCTTGCCTGCGTCAAAACCCTAAGTGTTTAACCACAAGACATACAATCCTGGGACATCGTGGCGGCGGCCCTCCACCCCCGCAGCGAGGCAGGCCACGCGTGTGTCTAATCTGGTATGTGGCCTCCCTCAGAGGCCAGTAAGGCAAACTCTGGCCCACTGCACCACACCTGGCCAGATGAGGGATGGCATATCACACAGTGAGCAGAGTGCTTGAGTGGGTGCTCAATGCGGTGGAATTCTTTCCTGATCCCCCCTAGATAATCCATACTCAAAGCCAAGGTCCCCAGGCTGGGGAAGGCCACACCTGCTAGTAGCCACTAGTGCTTATGTTATTTCTGGAGCCAGAGTACTTGCACCGTGGTGATCGCATACAGACCTCCATTATGACCCCATTTTCAGTAGCTCAAAACCCTTTGAAAAATAATGCTCGGGGCCAAATGTTCCAGTTAGCTTCAGGGTAAAATTGTATTTTGGAATATTTAAAAGAAAAACAATTTTTCCCAGCTGATCTATATTTGGGGTAAAGATGGGTAACACACACATACACTTTTCTCCATTGAAAAATAAAACATTGCTTACAGTGTTCCAAGATGTGTGACTTTGGGCTGGCAAATATATGTGTGTGCGACTAAGCAAAGGCTCAGAGACTCTGGGAGAAACATGACACATTTCATCATTCAGTGGTTTTGTCTTTTAAAGGAAAATATCTTAAAAATGGTAAAGTGATGATGTTAGGAATCTGTTCTTAATTACCACTCAGTAACTTGGCAATCTGTTTTATCCCATTCATTTCTTTTGGAAAGTTCTCAGCAACTCGTCTTTTCAGGTTTGTGTATGCAATCACATACATAGATGTAAAAAAAAAAAAAGAAAGAAAGAGAAAACCCACTGGTGGTTGTCCTTGGAAAGAGCACACAGGACATTTGAACACTTAACACATCCTTCTGTGGGTTAAATATTCATAAGCATAGATTTTCACACACTGGGGGATTTCATCAGCACCCAATAAGCTTATTTGACTATTGCTCATCTGTGGTTTGGGATCCTAGTGTGGAGACCTTTCTTACTTCCTTTAAAAGAAGAAGAAGATGCAAAGAAACCCTCCACTAATACTATTGTTCATTCAACCCTGCTAAATGCCAGACACTGTGGTAAGCCCTGGAGG
The DNA here is from genome assembly GCA_008750895.1 of Mirza zaza. Taxonomy (NCBI): domain Eukaryota; kingdom Metazoa; phylum Chordata; class Mammalia; order Primates; family Cheirogaleidae; genus Mirza; species Mirza zaza. The sequence continues at coordinate 17,258 of VSMD01073980.1, read as the reverse complement.
TGTAAAATGAATAAGATGGGATTCCTATCCAAAGGAATTTTAGTCTAGTAAAGGGACCACATAATCAAGCTTCACCACAATCAGGTTAAAAACAAAAACAAAAATACACGAATCTTTCAGAATTCCCATGGTTGGGAAGAGGTGAAGGTCAAGCACATTGCCTCCCTTAAGGAGTTTTCTGAATGAGAAGGAAAATACCTTTCCTTTCCATTGGCACATTCCAGGCCAATATTTCCAAAATATCTTCTACTTAATGCTAATTCCTTGAAATGGTTGGCCAAAAAGGTAGGAGAGGCTTCCTCATGGTCAAAGAAGCCTGATAAAAACTATATATTCTATATACCCCCTTGGAAACTCACAGTGCATATTTAGCATATTGAAGGTTCTGAGCATTCCTGCAGCAAAAGAGATGTGCGTAGCTTTGCTTAACACAGTGTTCCCCAGAGTTATTTATTCATAGGACTTATTTTTCACATAACATCTGTGAATATCCCAGAACTTTAAGAAACATTGTTTAGTCTGAAAGAAACCAGAAGAAGTCCAAAAAATAAACACAAGTGTAACAGGATGCTGAATTAGAAATTTTTTTTTAAATGAGGCAGCAAGATATAATAGATAAGAAATTCTAAAATAATGTTTCAGGGTGAGAAGCAGATTTTCTTTTTTCTTTTTTTTTTTTCTTTTTTTTTATATTTAATATTTTATTTTATTTATTTTATTTTTTTTTCACCCCGAGTTATCAGATTCCAGTAAGAGAAGCAGATTTTCAAAAGGAAATATCTGGAGACCAGTTCCATACCTCTAAAAATCCCTTCCTATGAGGAGTTTATAAAACAGTTGGAAGTGTGGAGGTTGAGAAAGAATGTTATGAGGAGCATTTCTTTGAGAGACCTGCACTGAATTTTTTCTCCACTCCCACAGTGAGGAGAGCTTCAGGGGGATGACTCAAGGACCTCACTAAGTGCTCCCTAAAGTTGGAAACTGTGGGCTGTGTTGGACTCCAGCCTGGAAATCTAGAAGACAAGAGACACAGATGTTGAGTTGATTTGGTGGTGGATTAAAGGAGAGTAGTTGCTTTGTTGGGAAGGCTGGCACTCCTCGAGCTTGCCAGGACAAGGATTAATGTGTGTTTCCTGAGGCCCATATGTGGGCCACATGAGAGAGGAAATGAGCCAGGAGCTATTTTTAGACCTTACCAAGAGGACTACCTGGAAAAATTATGGGACCACAATACTGAGAGTTGGTGTGAAGTAGACCATTGGGAAACCAAACCAAGTAAAGAAGCAGCAGCTGAAGAGAGAGAATGTACAGCCAATGTACAGGAGTTTCAGTTAGAGAGACCCAACTAAATAGGCTCTGAAGAACCCACTGTAGATCTCACAGGAGAAAGCATCTGATAAAGCCATTTTACAACTGTACCAGTAAAGTAAAAACTTTCTTGTGGAAGGAGGAACTTCTAGCTATGTCTGAGAAAGGAGATCAATATACTTTATCCCCCCAAAGTGGCTATGAATTTGGATGTAATTGACAAAAACAACCATTTCAGCATTCTGGAAATCAACCTGGAAATCAATTCTGGAATCAATTCTGGAAAGGCATATGACACTCTGAGAAGCATTTACATTTTAAAATAAAAGTAAGAATATTAAAACCAAAACTGAGCTGAGACATCATTGTCTGCATGCTACAGATTTTACAGATTCAGCCAAGGCAAGTTCCAAAATGAACATGCAAATGAAACAGCAACCTTTGGGGGAACAAAATCAGAATCCAAAGTTGTTACAACAGATTATCTAAAATGCATAGTTTTCAACAAAAAATTACAAGACACATAAGCAGTAAACTGGGACCTATATGTAAGAAAAAAATGCAGCTATTTTAAGTGTCCTCAAATGCTGGATTTAGCAAAGACTTAAAAGCAGTTACTATGTGTTTAAGTCACTATATAAAAGAATGCTTAAAGAATTAAAGGAAAGAGCAACAATAGTGAATTAATAAATAGAGATTCTCAATTATGACACAGAACTTATTTTAAAAGAACCTACTAAAAATTCTGAAGTTGGAAAAATACAACTAAAATTTAAAAATTCACCAAAAGGGTGAATTTAGTAGAAAATAGAATTTAGTAGAAAATTCAAGATGGCACAAGAAAGAATCAATGGACTTGAAGATAGATCAACAGAAATTACTAATTTGAATAACAAAAAGAAAAAAAAATGAAGAAAAATAAATGGACCTTCAGAGACTTGTGATGAAAAAGAAACTATGCCAAAATTCATATAGTAGAAGTCCCAGGAGAGAGAAGATAGAAAGTAACAGTAAAAACATTTAGAGACATACTGGCATAAAATTTCCAAAGTTTAATGAAAATCTTTGATCTGCTGATCCAAGAAGCTTAACAAATTCAAAGTGGGACAAACATAAAGAAATTCACACCTAACTATATCATAGTTAAACTCTTAAAACACAAAGGCAAAGAGAAAATCTTGAAAGAAGCAAAAGAAAAATGACTCATTACACACAGGGAACATCAGCATGACTAATGGTTGACTTTTTATCTGAAATTATGGTGGCCAGAAAGCAGTGGAATGAATGACATATTCAAAGTGCTAAAAGAAATAATGTTAACCAATAATTCTAATCCAGCAAAAGTATTCTTTATAAATTTAGGCAAAATAACTCCCAAAACATAGCTACAATTAAACACAAATCAAATTGGTACCCCTTAAAAACTTATCTAACATACAAAGAGAGCAGTCAACGAGGAATAGGAAACATATGGGGAAAAAATAGCAAAATGGCCATTATAAATCTAGCTATAAAAATAAGCATATTAAATGTGAATTGTCTAAAAACCCAATAAAAAGGCAGATATTACTGGATTTAAAAGGCAAGAATCAACTATATGCTGCCTATCGGAAACACATCTTAGGTTCAAAGTTGCAAATAGGTTAAAAGCAAAAAGATAAAAAAAGATATGTCATGCAAACAGTATTCATAGGAGAACTGGAGTGGTTCTATTATTATCAGACAAAACAGACTTTAAAACTAGAAATAGTATTAGAACAAAGAAGGATGGATATTTCATAATGATAAAATTATCAGTGCATTAGGAAGCTATAACAAATACCAATAGAACCCCAAAATTCATAAAGTAAAAAGTGACAGAATTGAAAGGGAAAATACATAATTCAACAATAGTAGTTGAAAATTTCAGTATCTGACTCTTAATAATTGATCAAGTCAATAGACAGTAAATCATCAGGGATATAGAAAAGTTGAACAACTCTATCACCAATTTGATGTAACATTTTGTTCTTGTGTGTGTGTGTCTGCTCATACACTATGGTTAGATTGTGTCCCCTCCAAAATGTAGATGTTTCTAATGTGACAGTATTAAGATATGAAGCCTTTAATAGGTGATTAGGCCATGAGGTTTCCTCCCTCATGAAAGGAATTAAGGCCCTTATAAAAGAGGCTGCATGTAACATTTGGCTAGCTTACCCTTCACCTTCTGCCATATAGGACACAGTGTTTCTTTCCTCAAGAGGATGCAGCTCTCATCAGACAACCAAACCTGCTCGTGCCTTGACTTTGGACTTCCCAGCCTCCAGAATATGAGAAAATAAATTTCTGTTCTTTATAAATTACCTAGTCTTAAGTACAGCCATGTGCCACGCAATAACATTTCGCTTAATGATGGACTGCCTATATGACAGTGGTCCCATAAGATTATAATACTGTTTTTTTACTGTACCTTTTTCTATGTTTAGATATGTAAATATGCAAATACCATTGTGTTTCAATTTCCTATAGTACTAAGTACAGTAACATGCTATACAAGTTTGGAGTCTAGGAGGAACAGGCTGTATAGCCTAGGTGTGAAGTAGGCTGTATCATCTAGGTTTGTGTATATACTCTGTGATGTTCCACAATGACAAAATCACCTAATTATGCATCTCTTAGAATATATCCCTGTCATTAAGTGGTGTGCACAACTGTATTCTATCACAGCAGCACAAATGGACTAAGACTGTGTGTGTGTGTGTGTGTGTGTGTGTGTGTGTGTGTGTCTGTTGTGGCCTAGTATATGGTCTTTGTTTTCTGGCCTGGTCTTTCCTGAAGAATGTTTCAAGTGTGCTTAAAAATCATATGTATTCTGCAGTCATTGGGTGACTATTTTATCATTATGAAATATCTTCCTTGTCTCTAATAGTATTTCTAGTCTAACGCACCTGGAACATTCTCCAGAAAAAGAAAAAAAACATGTACCAGTCCATAAAACAAGTCTCTATATATTTAAAAAGATTGAAATCATACAAAGTATGGCATCTGGCCACAAAAGAATTAAATTTTAAAATGACAACAAAAAGAAATCTGAGGAATCCTCAAATATTTGGAAATTAAACAACATACTTCTAAATATTCATATAAGACTCAATATTGTTAAGATGGCATTTCACCGCAAAGTGATCTATAGATTCAGTTCACTTCCTGTAAATATGTAAATATCTCAGCAGGGTTTTTTGGTTTTTTTTGGTTGCTTTTTTTTTGGCAAAGAAAGAATTAGCAAGTTTATCTTAAAATTTATATAGAAATGCAAAGGACCTAGAGTAAGCAAAACTGATTTGAAAATAAAGAACAAAGTTGAAACATTTATACTACATGATTTCAAAATTTACTATAAAGTTACAATAACCAAGACAGTATGGTGTTTGGCATAAGAAATGGCATATAGAATTGACATATGATCTATATTTTAGATCAACAGAACAGAATTGAAAGTCCAGAAATAAAGCTTTACATTTCTATACAATTAATTTTTGACAATTCAATAGGGAAATGATAGTTTTTCAACAAATGGTCTGTTGGAAATTCACATAAAAAATTAAATAGATTGTAAACAGACTTAAATGAAAGAGCTAAAAATTGGTAAAACTATAAAATTTCTTAGAATTAAAAATCTTTGTGGTCTTAGGTTTAGCAAAGAATTTGTATATGACACCAAAAGCACAATGCATCAAAGAAAAAACTAATAAACTAGACTCATCAACATTTAAAACTTTTGTGTTCCAGAAGACACTGTGAAAATGGAAAGATGATTAAAATGGAAAGAAAATGAAAAACACCACATATATGGAGAAAATATTGCAAATCATGTATCTGATAAAGGACTTGTATCCAGAAAATATAAAGAACTCTTACAAGTCAATAAGAAGACAACCCAATTGAAAAATGGGCAAAAGATTTGAATAGACATTTTACTAGAGAAGAGACACAAATGGCTAACAAGTATCAGAAGAGACACTCAACATCATTAATCATTAGGGAAATGCAAATTAAAACCAGAATGGGATACCTCTACCTACCCCACAGAATGGCTACAATAAAAAGACAGACAAAAATAAGTGTTGGTGAAGAAGTGGAGAAACTGGAACCTCACATATTGCTGATGAAATGTAAAATTGTATAGCCCCTTTGGAAAATGGTTCGGATATTTCCTAAAATCTTAAATACAAATTAATCATTCAACCCAGAAATTCCACTTTTAGAAACAAACCCAAGAGAAATAAAAAGATATATCTACACGAAGACATGTATGTGAATGTTTATTAAGGCATTATTCATAATTACCTAAAACTGGTAACAATCCAAATGTCCATTATATATGGTGAATGGATAAATAAGACATGGTATATCCATGTAATAGAATGCCATTCAGCAGTAAAAAGAAGCAGATTTATGATTCATGCCACAACATGGATGAACTTCAAAAAGCATTAAGCTAAGTAAAAGAATCCAAACATAAATTGATACATGTTGCATTATGCCATTTATAGGAAATATCCAGAAAAAGCAAATTTATAAAGACAGAAAGCAGATCACTGGCTTCCTTGGACTGTGGGAAGGAGTGAGGGTTAACTATAAATGGGCTTGAGGAAACTTTTTGGGGTAATGGAAATGATTTAACAGAGTTAAAAATTATAATGGTTACAGAACTCTATAAATTGACCATAAATCATTGAATTATACACTTATAATGGGTGAATTTTATGATATGTCAATTCAGGTATGCAAAAGTATTTTTTAAAACACACACACACAATATTCCTGCCACTCCTCCTTCCTCCCAACTCCTATCCTAGGGAGGAGGGTGAGTATGGGAAGAGTCAAGCCAGAAAGAGAGGATACTAGCCACATCCTTTCCGCAAAGGTAGGCAGTTAGACTGCAGCCAATTTGAGCTAACGAGGAGGTGGGTATTGGGGGGGTGGGTCAGAGAAGAAGGAAGTATTACGCTAAATATGAATTGAAGTGCTAATTAATATGCAGGATTGGATATGTTTTGGTCCCTAACATGTTTGCAGAACTTCGTATTGCTCACTGATGAACAGAAGAGTCACTGGGCCTGAGTTTTTACCTAGTAGCCAGGAAAAGACAGACCTTCAATGCACACACACACACACACGTCTGAAAGCAGACAAAATAAAAGTAAAGTTGATCTCATGATCACCATACTTGGAACCCAATTTTTAAAGCTCTGGTTCCACGGGGATCAGAAACAAAGCGACAGAAACACAAATTCAGCAATGTAATGTAGATTCAAATCTGGAACTTACAAGTTTAAACTCAGTATCTTTTAAATCTGGCTTTGAGTCCTGGCTTGGCTATTTCAGAGCCGTGTGACTTACAGAAAGTCACTTAACCTCTCTAATTTCAGATTTCTTATCTTCAAAATGAGTATAGTAATATCTATCTCAAGGGATTACTGTAAAGATTAAGTGGGATGGTCGAGATGAAAGGATTTTGAGGGAGGATTTATCAGTGTGGGTGTACCAGCCAGGGTTTGATCAGGGAAGATGAACAAGGGATTGGGTGGTGCAGAACAAGGGATTCGTTACAGGGATGAGACACAGCCTGGGAGGATGGAATAAAGTTCACTTATGGCTGTCACCTCTGCATCTAGTGCTGACCCCAAAGTCAACAGAGCCAGAAGTTGAGAGTGGAAGATGAATGTGAAGAGGAGGAAGCAGGAGCCTGGAAGGGCAAACTGGAATCGTGTCTATATCTCACCACCTCCATGCTTGATGACACAAGGGGTCAGCCGGACAAGTTGGCACCTTGACCACACAGCTCCACCTGCACCTGGCCCAGGATTCAGAGAAGGAAAGTGGATATCAGATAAGAGATGGTAGATCTGTGTGTTCAGCTTTGACCCCTTGCCAACGGGTCAGTCACACTGTGCATGAGTTGCAACAGCACCTGCCATACAACCACCTACAGAGCATAGCAAAATGATTATAGCTTCACTTCTTTCTTTCCGATCTTCATGCAAATTTCCCTTGCAGCCAACCTTAACCTGGAACCATACAGAGAATAGAACTCTTGGCAACATAGTTTGAGCTTAGCCAAGTTCAAATGCAGGACCACCATAGTCCACCAAGTCATAATACAGACCACCACAGTCCACCTCATGATGACTTGGCACCCATACATGTTTCTTTTAATCGGACTTAGCCTCCAAGTAAAGACAATAGCAAGATCATGCTTTGCCTCCCATGATCCAACTGTCTCATGCCCCACCAAAAACACATAACCTTCTCTGTAAAAGAAGATACAAGGTTTTTTATCCATCTTTGGGTCTTTGGACAATATTCATTCCTCTTTCAGCTGAGTCACACTCATCAAATACTAAGATATAAAGGTAACTACTATCAATGCATCTTATGTTTGATGGTAAAGAAATGGGAGAGGGGAAGAAAACGGGGAGCCTAGGCTAATATATTCATAGAAAAATAAGGAAAAACATTCATAGTTATTACAGTCCTCATTTCTGCAATGGGCCATTTGATCCTAGCTGGTATTTATAGAAATACCAGCTACCCATTCATTATTCCCTTTGCCCTTGATTTGCTTTTCAGGTGGTCAAAGTTTCTTACCTGATGGGGGTGACCCAGCTTTTAGCCCTAAAGAGTCTGGGCGACTAGCAGTCCAGCCTGCACTAGGTGGTTGTAGTTTACCACTGACTTTCATCGAGGAACATGGGAGTACCAAGAGGAGCTCAAAGGATTTCCTCCATTCCAGACATACCAACGTACTCCTCCTTACTCCCATTGTATAGTGGCAACCAATTTCCCCTTGGTAAGATCAATCAGCTTGGTTGGTACAGTAGCCCCTTCTTTGCCTGTCAGTCCCTGGCATGAGGAGCCCAGTGGAGCCAGAGTGGAGTTCCAACATCCAGGGTAATGGAATCGTTGCTGTGTTGGATGCATTCCTCCAGTGGAAACTATGCCCTTTAGACAAAGGGAGCATGAAGGGTCAAGAAGCGAAGATTCACTAGTGGTGTCACCAGTGTTAATCCACTCCCATTTCTACTCCTTGATCCCCAGACCCTGAATCCTGACTATGGGAAAAAGAGCACTTGAATTAGGGTTTTTTCAGAGAAACAGAACTAATAGCATACATGTAAACATATAAGAGATTTATCATGGGAATTGGCTCATGCAATTTATAAAGGCTGAGAAGTTCCACTATACCGTCTGCTAGCTGCAGAACTGGCAAAGCATGTGGAATAGCTCAGTCCCAGGACAAAGGATTGAGAACTAGGGGGCTGCTGCTATAAGTCTTGGAGTCTGAAAGCCCAGGATGCAAGATTAGATACTTTCTTTGGAAAGAGATTTGCTGATGTCTGAGGGCAGAAGAAGGGGGTGTCCCAGCTCAAGTAGAGAGAAAGAATTTTTCCCTTCCTGTTTTTGTTCTATTTGGACCCCTGATGGATTGAATGATGACTGCCTGAATTCATGAGGGTGGATCTTTACTCAATCTACTTATTCAAATGCTAATCTCTTCCAGAAACACCCTCACAGATGCACCCAGAAAGAATATTTTACTAGCTACCTGGGCATCCCTTAGCCCAGTCAAGTTGACACATAAAATTAGCCACCATGGCATTATATATTTTCACTCGCGTACAGTATATGCCTCATTCTCTAGGAAACCACCCCAATTCTGCAAGGTATTGCCACCAGACATCACTAAATCTTCAAAAGGTTATTCCACCATTATATCAAGTCAGCTGCTTCACAGTGATGGGAAATATGGTAAGACCAGAGAATTCCATGAGCATGAGCCCATCACTGTACTTCATTAGCTATAAAAGGAGTTCCTTGGTCAGAAGCAATGCTATGTGGAATACCATCACAGTGGATAAGGTATTCTGTAACTCTGTGTACAGTGTTTTTGGCAGAAGAATTATAGGCAGAAAAGGCAAATATATATCCAAAGAAAGTGTCTACTAAAGTAAGAACAAAGTGCCATCTCTTCCATGATGAAAGCAGTCTACTGTAGTCAACCTGCTACCAGGTGCCCGCGATTCCTGCAAGGACTGGTGCACTCTCAAGGGCTCAGTGTGGTCTCTGCTGTTGGCAGATTGTGCACTCAGCAGTGGCGTTAGCCAGACCAGCCTTGGTGAGTGGAAGTCCATACTGCTGAGCTCATGCATAATGTTCATTCCTGCCACCATGGTCTCTTCGTTCAAATGCCAATAGTTCAAGGAAGAGTGGCTAGGGAAAGAGGATGTCTGATCTCCAGAATGGGTCATCTTGTCCGTCCAAGTATTAAGATACTCCTCTGTGAGGTGTCCCTTTGATGAGCATTCACACCAGACACAAATATCTGTACATTATGTGCCCATTCAGAAAGGTTTATCTACATACCTCTTCCCCAGACCTCCTTGTCCCCAAGTTTTCAACTCCTTAACCATTTACACAAACCATTATCTACCGTGTGTGAATCAGTGTTGACCCTAACCTCTTCTTCCAGGCAAGATGAACAACTCTGCCCACTGAGAGGGTTTTCTTTCACCACTGTGCTTCGAGGACACCCTGGAGTGAGGCTATGGTTTTGCAGCCATCCACCTTCAGTTAGTGTCTGCATCTTACAGAAGATTGTATGCAAACCGGGCCCCAGGTTTTTCATCCATCAGCTAATCATAGAAAACTCTGCATGCAGCCATACGTGCAGGCTAAGAGGGAGGGGGCAGTGTGGAACAGCACTGGCTACATAATTTGTGGAGCCCAGAGCAAAATGAAAATGAAGGTCCCTTTGTTCAAAAATTAGTAAGAATTTCAAGATGGTGACAGCAGAGCATTAAAGTTCAAGGCCCTGAGCCTGGGACTTGGCATCTGCACCACTTATGTCATGCAACTTACTTGTGTCTTAGGACCTGCTCGAGCCCAGTCGCATGTATACCACTTTCATCTGATGGTGGAGTGATGCATGCATGCCCAACTTCATGGTTTAATGTGTCAGAAAACTGACACTCAGTTTATGCTGGGCCGCTAAAATCACATGGCAACTTGGCTCCCCACAGTCAAGCATTCAGCCTCTCCAGGACTCAGGAGCAAGCCAAAGCTGTTTCTCAAAAGAGAATAGTGCTTCTCCATACAGGACGATACGCCTTTGCTTAGAGTCCTGATGGCCTGTGCCGTGATTTGTTCATTAAGGCCTGGCAAAGACTTCAGACGGCAGTCTGACATGCCACGGACTCTTCAAGCTCTATTGGACGTGCTGGGTCATGTAGTCCAAGTGGCAAAGCAACTTGCACAGCAGCCTGGATCGGTTCAGGTGCCGTCTCTTGTGCTGGGTCCCATTCAAATCTACACAAGCATGACTTGAGAAATCATACAAACTGTATCCTTTCAACGTAAGCCACACGTATGCCCATAAAGCAGAACAGACCAGAAACTATGAATAGATGTATGTGACTCCATCATCACCAAAGAAAAATCACTCCAGGGACATGGTCTATTGATGTTTGGTGAGCAGTACCCAATGCTTTGAACGGAAAGGTTGCGACAAGGGTCCTCAAACTTTTTAAACAGGGGACCAGTTCACTGTCCCTCAGACCGTTGGAGGGCCGTTGGAGAGTGAGGCGCACATTCCACACATGCGCACTGTGGGCCCGGGAAGAGTTGGCTGCTAAGCAGGACAGGCAGCGGCGGCAAAAACACCCGGCAGGCCGGATAAATGTCCTCAGCGGGCCGAATGTGGCACACAGGCTGTAGTTTGAGGACACCTGGGTTAAGATGTTAAAAGTCTACGAGATTATATAGTACAGTGGTTAAGACCAAGGAATCTGGAGTCAGACTGTAAGAATACCTGGACCCAATTCTAAGCCCTGTGTAAATTTGGGCAAGTCACTTAAAATATAACCACTCCAAGCCTTAGAGGGGACAATAATAATCTATCAATGATAACCACTAACAATTGTAAGTTATCTAATCATTGTTACAAAGATCAGATGAGCTACACGTGTGAAGAAGGGCCAAGGCACAGAGCGAGGGGTCCACAAATGATTAACTTTTCTTACAGATGAACAGACTATGTAAGTGATTGGATTTGGGCGGGAAGAGATCATGGGTGAGGCGCATGAGAGGACTGTTGGTGAAATATGGAGGTTGGACTCTCACTTGTCTCTGATTGAGGTACGGGGGAGAGGAGCGAATCTGGGATGTGTTCAAGTTACTGCTCTGCCACTCCGTGCCGTGAGACCCTGGGCAAGTCATCACCACCTCCAGTTCTCTGTTATCTCAGCCGGGGCACAACAGCTGCTCTCCACGGCTTCTGGGCCTCTCCCGTCTCTGGCAGTCTGAGACTGGCTGGTGAGCCCTAACTGCTCTTGTAGGTCCCTGCAGTCACGAGCGCCCACCCATGGTCCCAGCAGAGAGAGCATCCAAGTCACTGCAGCGTTTTGCCCAGAAGTGGGTCCAGCAAAGACCTAAAAGGGGTCTTTGGTATTTATTAAACCTCTGGCAGTGGCTCCCACGTATACAACTGAACTATTTTAAGCCCTGGCTATTTCCTTTTTCTTTGCAAGAGTGGGTGGATTTTAAGACAAACAGACTAATGAGGTATATGTTAGCATTGCCACAAAAGCAAAACAGTCAGATTTCCCAACACGATGCCAAGTTTGGGCTTGGAATTTGGAGGGTTAGAAGGGAATCCCAGTGGTCATTCCCTTTCTCATGCCCTGCAGTCTTGGCTTTCTAACCGACCAGCTTCTCGCTAAGCCTGGGGAGGTGAGCCTCTGTCAGGGTCTCCATTCTGTGGGTACAGAGGTGAGGACAGTGAGATTCCCTCCTTCTGCTCCCAAGCCCCTAAGAGCAAAGACACCACAGACACTTAAGCAATTAGGGACTAATTTAAAACAAATGTGTGCCGGAGTCCACACTTAGCGAGGGAGACTTGGCTTAATGTGCAGTGTAGCGAGATTCTTCCTAGTGCTTTATCTTGCACTGGGGAAAAGAGACTCCTTCTCCAACTAAACACACCCAGATTCTGGTGAATCTGCCCCCTGCCCACACATGCACACAAACACTCACAGGCCCCCTATTGTTTTATTTGCTGTTTCAAAGCTGCCTCTAGCCTAGTGGAGCTGCCCTTAGAATACAAATTCCCTGGTGTCCCAGACAAATAAGTTTGAGCTGCATATAACAAAAGATCCAAAATAACAGCAGCATAAATGACATGGAAGATTCTTTCTTGCTCATGTACGAGAAGTCCACAGGTAGGGATTCCAAGGAGGTGGTGCGGAGGGTACGAGGATGCCCCCAGGAGGAACCGGGGGTGATACTGCCCTATTGGACTCTGACCTCAGGTGGGTAAGGAGGGCATCAGCTCCCACCTGCCTGTTGGCTGCCTACTGGGCATGTATTATTTATCATGCATTCGTCCTACAAAATATTTACGGAGCCATCACTGTGCCAGGCACTATGCTAGGTTCTAAGGCAACCGTGGTCACAAGCTGTGGGCTTGTGAAGCTCGCGGTCTAGTGGGGAAGACAGATAAGAAGTAAGCAAAGGAGATTAAAATTGTGCCTGAGGGATGTGTAGGGAACAGCCAGGACACTGTGATGGAGCACACTTTTCAAGGGTGGTGAGGGCATAGGGTTCCGCAGAAATGGTAGGGGAGAGACATCCATGGAGAAGGTTCCGGGCCAGCCAGCCTTCTCAAGCAGCAGGTAGAGATGACGGCAGGCCTTTTGAACATGGCTGCTGCCAACCAGGAGGCCGCCGGCCACACTCTGCAGAGCCGGGGTGGACTAGGAGAACGCACAATGACTGCGCCCAGGCCAGTCCCGCACAATCCTGCTACATCTGCGCAGCAGAGGTGCGGAGGCCCCTTCGATGCAACTGAGGCTCACTCAGGGGAGCCGCAGTGACTGGTCCTGCTCAGCTTAAACAGCAAGAAAGAAGCAAAGCCGGGCTTTGAACTCAGCTCCTTAAAGACCAAGTCTAGGCACTTTGTACACACCGCCGATAGACTGATAAGAGAAAGCTGACCTATTTTCAGAGCATCCGTTTGTGTTAGGGAACACCAAAACCAGCCCCCCAAAAGCTCAGTGCTGGTGCCCACGGAGAACAGACAGACCTACAGGGGCCACCAGCGCCACAAAAGGGTCACATTACACTCCTCAGACCTAATTGCTTTACAGACTAAACAGCACAATTTACAGTCAGCTCTGGGATAATGACGTCTCCCTTTCCAGTTCCACTTTGTTCTGAGGGATTCCAGCATTTTCCTCAGGGACGTTAGACAGAGGCCTGCACGACCGAGCCGCTCTGGGCTCAAAGGCAGCCATTGTGAGCCACCCCCGGGAGGGGCCTGCCGGGAGGAAGGGGGCTAAGTGCTCTTGCAGGCTCAGCCCCTCCGAGGGGCCACCCCAGATAAATCTCGCCAGAAGTCATCTGGAGAGGACACGATGACACAAAAGTCCACCAGAAACCCAACAAATTAACTGTCTTGTGCTCATTCAAGTCTTTAAATAATCAAATAACTCAAACCAAGGTAGACAGTCTTAATCCCCAGAAATAGCTTGCTCTATAAATCACCCACAGAAAACTATTTCTCTGTTTCCCCCAAGTATCCCTTTTTTAGTAGAAAGTAGTCATTTCTTAAAAAAGATTAAAAAGAAGGCTTTCTAAACAAGTCACACTATCTTTCTGTGGTCATCACTTAAAAAAAAGTAAAATAAAACCTGAACCTCATAAAGGGTTCTACCCTCTTTCTGCCGAGTAGCATCTTCGTCTGTTTCTAGGCCATGCCCTTTCACTAGACCCAGAAGGCCACATTTTATGAGAGCCGTGACCTTCTGTGCAGAGATGTCAGCATGAGAATTCTTACCGTTCTTATCTCACGGTGCCCCCGGAATGTGAGTGCGAGAGAGTGTACCAAGTCACGGCCCGCAGGCTTCCAAGCTCTCTTTATTTCCCTCATTTCTTCCCAACTTCCTTTGAAGCTAAGGAAAAAATAGATAATCTACCAGAGAGTCCATGGCAGAAATAATTCTGCTGGTTTCGTTTTGCCAAACTTCTCAGCCTCTACACATGTCTGTAGCAGTAGCCAACATCAGACAGCAATGAGAGCAGAAGACAGACTCAGGAGGCTGACATACCTGAGTTTGAATCCACTTACTGTGTCTCAATAACTGTGTGGTTATGATCAAGTCCCCTAACCTCTCTGTACCTCAATTTCCTCCTCTGCAAAATGGGAATGATAGAAATGCCGACAATATAATTCATATGAGGCACAGAGCATGACACACAAAACACAAGCTACCATTGTTATAATGATTATTATTATCATTATTTATTATTATAATCAACATAAACAATCCTGGCAAGGATAGCACTGGAGTATGCTCTTTAATGACAGTGGACTTCTTCACTCAACGAAATCATACTCACGTAAATCATGGATATATGACTTTCTGCCTTTTCATCTGAAATCTAGAAAATAAACTCATGCATATATTAGTAGCTGAAACACCCCTATAAACATGAGCGTGGAAAGGAGCAGTGGTGTGAACAATCCTAAAAGGCAGATAAGCAGGGCTCAAATGTTCGCATGTGCAGCACCTGCTGTGTAGACAGACCCAGACCTTCCTTGCTGGTCTCTACGGCAGGCTTAAGGGAGTGGCTCCAAGGGTCAGGGTAGTGTGAAAATGAGCTGGGCTCCACCTCAGTCTCCTGCCTTCCGCCTCAGTGAGGTTACCCTGTCTAGGACAGACCACCAGCCCTCTGGCCCCTGACTGGGAGGGTGGAAGGATGGGATGTTCAGGTCAGAGTCCAAGGGGTCGGTCCAAACCAAAGACCAAGGGCCCAGGCAGCTGGAGAAGCCAGGTCAGAGACAGGAATCCACCCAGGGGAGCTGGGTCCTTACAGACAAAGTCGATGCTCCAGACAGCCCCCTGGGATCCCTTTTTGCCATTCCTCTGCACACCCCCTGCATTTCTTGGTGTGATTTCAATAGCCTGCACCTGCAACTCATCTTTGGAGCTCTGTCTTCTGGCTGCTGGAGCCATTTGGGCCCCTCACACAGAGCTGGAAGGTTTGCTTGTGACTGTGTCCTCACCACCAAAGGCCCTTAACCCACGACTCCATGGGGTGGGATGTGCACAAGTTCAGACCGTTTGCCTCGGCTGCAGGTTCAGACACAGGTGCTCTCTGCGATCAGCCTGAACACTTCCCCCACTAGACTTTCACCTGAGATGGCCCTTGCTGATCTTCCCCCTTCGCTGCTCAGCACCCCTTTCCCTTACGGGTATCCCCAGGCATCATTTCTTGACATGGGTCAAGGCCACAGCCTAGAGCCTGGGAAGCTCCTGAACTTGCCCCAGAAATTCTTTTCCCTTTAGCCAGATACAGAATCTACATTTCCCTTTCTGCTTTGTCTTTTGGGATTTGATCCCTCTTAGGTTAACCAAGGCTCTCTCTCGAGTCTGTAGCATTCTGATCCTTGGCTCTGGTTCTCGCCACCCTCAAGCCTGTGCACACGACAGTGGCACGCGGGGTCCTGGGGCTGACAGCGCCGTCTCCCACGGGGTCAGACAAACCTCCTGACTCTGGGCCAGTGGCTGGGGCCTCTGCAGGGAGAGACAGTGGGTTCCAGCCTCACCACCACCAAGTAGCCCTGTTAGCACTCTTCCTGCGACAGGTGGTTCAGTCTTGGCTGTCATTCTGCATGCGCACGTGAGCCTGGTCAAACCACGGGGAGAACCCTTTGTGCACGGGGGTGCCTGATTGGCCCCACTGCTGGCTCTGCACTCTAACCTCTTCAGCAGGGAGCCCCGGTCTGTATCGGAGCCCACACTGGGGCCCCTGGAGGATAAAGCCCCGTCGAGTTCCCCACCCATCCCGCTGCTGATGAGACCTTTGGAGAAGACAAGTGAGGAGGCCAGGAAAGTTCTTATCCTTGTGCTCTCTGTAGTCTCTCCTCTGTGTGTAGGATGGTAAACCAGGGACACTGGCTGGGAGAGACGACAGAGTTGGGAGTTCCTAACTCAGGACAATGCAAATGTTGCCTCTTGGAGACCTAAGCAAGCAGTGAGGGATCGGGTAGGATACACATTAGGTGCATGCCCTAAAAACACATCCCAGTAAGTCCCAATTTGCCATAAATAGCCAATCAACACTTGTAAGCAGGATTTAATGGTATTGTGACATTCTGAGTTTATATAATTCTAGCCCTAGCAAAGGGCTAGAAACCTATTCTTTAGCCAACATGTGCAGTCTTATTACAGAAGAGGTAGGCTTTTTTTTAAAGAGCTTTCCCTAAATACTGAAAACAACTCATCACTTTTGATGGCCCCTTAGAGCCTGGAAACCTCAGGTAAGGGGTTTTCAAGGGTCATTGCCATCTGTGGTGATGTCCCCAGGAGGGGGCTTAGGAGCAGGCCAAAATGGACAGAGTTGGCTGCACTGATGTCCCCTGAGTCCCCCCTACCAAAATACGGGCTATCATGAGGGTGGTGGGGAAGCCTAAAGGTGGCCTGCAGGGGCCAGGGCCAGACAACTCCTCCCTTGGTTTCCAGTGGTCCAGAGGGACAAACAGGTGGATTGCACCAGGGTCAGAGAGAAAGGTTTTCCCCGTGACGCTGGTCTTACCTAGTGGTGCCAGGCTATTTCCCCACTGCCCAGCTGCATATCTGCTTTGATATTTTTCTCTGTGAAAAGTAGACCAATAAACATGGCTAACCTACCTTGTGGGTAGGTCCAGAGGCTCACTGCAAAAATCACAGGGAAGCAACATTTGGGGGTCCCCTCTTGTATGTCTCAGCATCCATGCATGGCGCTTCCAGGGACAGCAGCAGGCATCTGGGATCCCGAGACAGCGGACTCTGGCTGGGTAATTTTTGGTTGGGATATTCGACTACAATAGAAATGTCTTCCCTCCATTGTGCACTACTTGTTTCTTCTTA